>UCOH01004756.1:0-35538 GCA_900474275.1 Synergus japonicus | reverse complement strand
ATACTTAAGGGTGTTGGACCCAAGTATTCATCTCAAAATTCAATTCTCCATTTTACTCAACGAAAATTATAAATAAATATTTTTTCGCTCTGTAGCACTAATCTTTCTTCAAATATAAGACTGCATACAGAGCGAAAAAATATTTAGTTTCGATACTTTTTGCATAAAACGAAGAATTCAAAATCTAACTTCAAAATTTAATATTTTAATTTCACTTCAAAAATACTTGAATTAGATATTTTATTGCTCTGTGCGCATAATTATAATTTAAAATTGATTAATTCTACTGTGGGAAAAAATAACAAATTTAATATTTGTTGATTAAAATACAGAAATCGAATTTTTAAATTAGAACTTGGCTCCAACACCCTTAAAGGATGCTACTATAAAAAATACTATAGCAAAAGTTTCTCTGAATTTAGTTTCGTATCCTGTTTTTTTTTTCTTTCGGAAATCTTGGAATATTCTAAAACATTTTTTCAACACAGAATTGCATTTCTACATTACTTCAGTACGTACTCTAAAATTTGACACACAATTTCGTAAACAGTCTTAGGATGCCGAGCGAAAGCTTCGGATTGAAATTCATTCGGAACCAATTCGAAATTTTCCGAATCATTCCGAAATAATCCGAATTAATCCGAAACTCATTCAAAATTAATCCGAATCTTTAAGCCCAATGAATCCCCCAATCAGAATTAATCCGAACTTTTTATATATAAATTCTGTCGATCCCGATAAATCCGTTCAGAGCGAATGAATCCGAATTTATCCGCATTTTTTTGGATTGATTCGGAGAGACCGGATTATTTCTGATTCGTATGGATTGAAAGTCCTGATTGATCGGATTCATTTGGATTAAAGGTTCTGATTGCTTCTGAATAGATTTCAAATTAATTCGGATTGAAAACTAATTCCTACTGATTAAATCGGAATGAAACTGTTTGGTTCGGATACAAATACCGGAATGATTCGGATTGATTAGGAATGAATTTTAATCCGATGTTTTTCGTACTTTACGAGACGAACTACAAGAATCTTTTTGTTCCGGAAGTCACGCAGTTACATTTGTATTTTATATAAAGTCGATTTCAGCACTCTTCAGATATAGACAAAATATTGCGATTTCTCATATACATTTATATCCCACAAAAGTTTGAAGCACGTCTAAGAATTTTAGACACTTTTCAATTATTAAAATAATCTCATTGCTGGGGTAAGCTGCAAATTTCATAACCAGCATCTACTTATGAAATACACTAATTATTGCTAATTCTAACTGAAAAAATACTGCAGTATTATTATTACAGAAATAAATACAGTATTACAGAAATAAATAATGTATAAAATTACCTTTTAGAAAGAAAATTATCTTTACAAACATTTCTACAACTAATTGTTATCATTACCATTGTGGCTTACAGAATTATTTGTAATAAGTGAAAGTTAGGCAGTTTTATTTATTCAATTAAGTAGCTTTAAGACAATTAATGGCATTGGACCCAAGTGCTAAGCTCAAAATTCAATTCTCCATTTAACTAAACGAAAATTATAGATTAATATTTTTTCGTTCTGTAGCACTAATCTTTTTTCAAGTAGAAGAATCTTTACAGAGCGAAAAAATATTTAGCTTCGATACATTTGCACAAGATGAAGAATTCATAATCTGACTTCAAAATTCAATATTTTCATTTTACTTAGAAATATTTGAATTTGCTATTTTATCGCTCTGTACGCATAATTCTAGTTAAAAATTGATTAATCCTACAGAGAGAAACAATTGAAAATTTAATATTTGTTAAGTAAAGTGAGCAAATCGAATTTTTAGATTAGGACTGGGCTCCAACACCCTTAAGTTAAATTAATAATAAATACAAATATCTATGTTCCTATTAAATAGGCCAATTCGTTACTGCTTTATAGTTTATAATTATAAGTAATTTGTGCAATCCTGATGATACAAAAATCACTAACCAGCAGTGTTCTTTGTCTACCTATTTTATTGAAGTTTTATATATGATATGATACTTTATATTAGATATAACTTAAATTATTGTATCTGATGACTTAAATCATCAACTGTAAATAATTAATAACATATGGATTCCAAAACTTAATAAATGACGTACACCATAACATTACTGAAATTTCTGGCTATGAAATTTTGAACCATTCTCCCATATCTCCTTCTGTCTTAATCAACGTACATTTTAATTTTAAAGCTAAAGTTTTGTTCGATCATTTACATCCATATGAATGGAATTCTTAGTTTGTAATTCATTGACTTTGCGTTCCTTCGAAATTGTAATTTTAAATAAAAAACTACTTCAACATAATACGGTTCATAGCAATTGTTTTAAAATTGTTTGTAAAAAAAACGAATGTATGAAACTGATAAAATGTAAATAAAAAATATCTATTTTATAGCCGATTTAGTTTTTTATTAAAAAATTACCCTAACAAGTATTTGGGTCTTGAATCTTAGATGATTTGCTTAAAAAAACGAAAGTAATTTTGAGAAATCTTTTCATAGGAATTCTTTCGATTAAATCGTTTTGAATGTTCGACACTTTCAAATTATTTCATTGTTCTTAAATTTAAGGGCGTTGGATCCGAGTATTAAGCTCAAAATTCAATTCTCCATTTTACTCAACGAAAATGATAAATAAATATTTTTTCGTTCAGTAGCACTAATATTTTTTTAAATATAAGACTACGTACAGAGCGAAAAAATATTTAATTTAGATTTTTTTTGCATAAAACGAAGAATTAAAAATCTAACTTCATATTTTTATTTTACTAAAAAATCTTTGAATTAAATATTTTCTCGCTCTATACGCATAATTCTAGTTAAAAATTGATTAATTCTATAGAGGGAAAAAATTGTAAGTTTAATATTTGTTGAGTAAAATCGAATTTTTAGATTAAAGTTTGGCTCCAACACCCTTAAACAAGTTGTATTTTAATCGCAGAGAAATTCAAAGGCTTTAAAATTATTAGCAAATGGATTAAAATTATTAAAACCTAAATTTCGAGAATTTTCTAAATTAACTAACTAACTAACGGAATTAACTAACTCAGAAGTTAGTTAGTACACATTGAAACATTTAAAGGTGTTGGAGCCAAGTTCTAATCTAAAAATTTGATTTCTTCATTTTACTTAACAAAAATTCAATTTGAAATTTTTTCCCTCTGTAGAATTAATTCATATTCAACTAGAATTATGCATACAGAGCGAAAAAATATCTAATGCAAATATTTTTGAAGTGAAACGAAAATATTGAATTTTGAAGTCAGATTTAATTCGGATTAATTCTTCGTTTTATGCAAAAAGTATCGAAGCTAAATATTTTTTCGCTCTGTACGCAGTCTTATATTTGAAAAAAGATTAGTGCTACAGCGCGAAAAAATATTTATTTATAATTTTCGTTGAGTAAAATGGAGAATGGAATTTTGAGCTAAACACTTGGGTCCAACACCCTTAAACTTAAAACAAAGATATCTTAAAGTATCATAAAAAAAATTCGACTTTCAATTCGAAGCACACGAAATAACATCTTTTTAGATATAAAATATACCACATATAGAGTATAATATAAGATTGTCAAATTATTCTAATTAAACAATTCTTTGAAATGTAAATATTTGAAAATAGAAGAAGCTAATTTGCGATCATTTCCCAGTCTCTAAAAATGTGTAGATATTTTTCCGTTTCCTGGTCCATTTACCACCCTGAAATAGAAATCTCAAGATATCTACAATAAATATATAAATAAATAAATAATATCTCAATTCATTTCTAGAAAGCACTTATCTCTATTTTTGTCCTTCTAGGTTTAAAACCACTCTTCGAATCTACTACCCACGGTTCATCTCATCAAATCTGCAGCTCTCTGCCTGTCCCGATGTACCTCTCGGGGATGCATTCTTTTTCTATGTGAAAAACAATTTCCCGAACTGGCGAATGCTTTGGGACAGTATGGACATTGATAGGGTCTGGCACCTGTGTGTTGATTTATGTGAAACTTCAAGTCCTGGTTGCGTTTGAAAGTTTTATCACAAAGAGGACAAGCATGTGGTCTTAAATCTGAATGTGTTATACTGTGCGCTCGTAATGTTGAATTTGTTGGATAAACTCTTCCACAAACGTTACATGGAAATTGGATACCACCATGATATTCCTTGTGTCGAAAAAGATTGGACTGGGTTTTGAATCTGAAAATTAATTTCAAAATTAGCTTGTACGTGAAATCCTTGGACTTATAAGTTATAATTCAAATAAATAATTGAAATTATTAAGGGTGTTGGACCCAAGCGCTTAAATCCAAAGATTTCTTCAGTTTGTTTAACAAATATAAAAATTAGATCTTTTTATTCTCTGTGGTGGTTTTAAATTTTCACATATATGTATGTGTATACAAAGCGAACAAATATCTGCTTTTGTGTACTTTTTGAACAAAATGAAACCTTAAGGGTATTGGAGTTCTAGTCTATTTGGAAATTCTAATCTAAAAATTCAATTTGAAATTTTTTCCCTTTGCAGAATTAATTAATTTTTAACTTAAATTATGCGTACAGAACGAAAAAATATCTAGTTCAAATATTTTTCAAGAAAAATGAAAAATTGAATTTTGAAGTCAGATTTCGAATTCTACGTTTTATGTAAAAAGTATCGAAACTATATTTTGTCGCTCTGTATGCAGTCTTATATTTGAGAAAAGATTAATGGTACACAGCGAAAAAATATTTATTTATAATTTTTGTTGAGTAAAATGGAGAATGGAATTTTGAGCTTAACACTTGAAAAAATAATTGGGTTGAAGTTTTAGATGTCTAGTCTGATAATTTTTTTACATGTATTGGAATAAAAATATGTTTAAAAAGTTTCCAATGTTCCCAAAACACAAAAGTTTAATTTATTTACTGGCAGAAAGTTATCCGGCGTTGTCTGAGAATTTAAGAGAATTCATAGAATTGAAAGAAATTTAAAAAGACTTTAAAGGATTGCAAAAGATTTTTAATGATTTTAAGGAATTATAAGAGATATACAGAGATTTTGATAGAGTTTAAAGATTCAAAAAGATTTTTAAAAGAGTTACATATCAAAACATTATTTCAGAAATTCCACAAGATTTCAAGGCATTTTATTTTTAACAAATTACAACGGATTTGAAGGAACTTATTCAAAGAATTTTTAAAAGTCTTCAAAACTTTGTAAGGATTTTAAGGATTTTTTAAAATCACTTGAAGTATTTTGAAAATTCTTAAACTTTTCTAAATTCTATATAAATTCATTGAAATTCCTTAAAGTTACTTAAAATCTGATGAAATCCTTTAAGATTTCTTGAAATCTTGTGAAATCTTTAGAAACCTCTCGAAAATCCTTCTCATAAACTCTTGAAAATCTCTAAGCTGTTTTGAACATTTTTAAAATTTCTTTGAATAAGTTCGTTAAAATCTCTTGAAATCCCTTAAAATTCCATAAATATAATAAAAAAGTTCATCAGACTAGACGTCAGTAATTTTAACTCAATGAAAATATCTATCTCTAAAATATCTATTTGGAATATTGGCTCAAACACCCTTAAGGGTTTTGGAGCGAAGTTCTAATCTAAAAATTCGATTTCCTCATTTTACTTAACAAATATTAAATTTGGAATTTTTTCCCTCTGTAGAATTAATGCATTTATAACTATAATTATGCATACAGAGCGAGAAAATATCTAATTCAAATATTTCTATGTAAAATGAAAATATGGAATTTTGAAGTCAGATTTTAAATTCTTCGTTTTGTGCAAAAAGTATCGAAACTAAATATTTTTTCGCTCTGTACGCAGTCTTATATTTGAAGAAATATTAGTGCTACAGAGCGATAAATATATTTATTTATAATTTTTGTGGAGTAAAACGAAGAATGGAATTTCGAGCTGAACATTTGGGCCCAATGCTCTTAATTTATAAATAAAAATTGAAGAAAGTCAATTTTGAATCTCAGAAAAGTATCTTACATTCTACCACAAATATCACAGCCATATTTTCCCTTTGGCCTGTGAGTTTCTAGATGAACTTTGAGATTCCCTTTCGTGGAAATCCTTTTGCTACAAATGGGACAGATGAAATTTCCACTTGCATTACTGTCGGCGTTTACTTGAAGAACAACATTTGTTGAAAAATGATGGGGTTTTAACATTGCCCTTCGTTCTAATCTTCTTTCTTTGGGTATATGAGACCAGAGGTGATCTTGTAAACTAATTTGGGAGATGAATGACCTAGAGCAGATTGTGCATTTGTGAGATTTGACGCTGGTGTCAGAAATGTCTTCGTCACTATCTTCGGACGGTTTTTTCTCATCGAGATCCTTTGAATCGTCCTCTTTTTCTTCGTGAATTCTGGAAAAAGTAATTGATTAATTAATTAAATTGATGTTTACAACAAAAAAAAACGTCTAATTTCAATGTTTTATAAAAATATCAATTACTTTCGAAGCAGTGAACATTTTTTTAGTTTCTTTGATTCATCTTAAAGTTAAATTTGTATATAGAATCTGATGCGAAAAAAAAGTTGGACATATTTGAATATTTTTCCTGTTGAGAAAAAAATATCTATAAAAAATAGGAAATAAGAAGTTTCTGCAAAAATATGATCAAATTTACATTCACTTGATTTTTGTTATTATTTTCCTTCTACTGATCAAATGGTATTGAACTTTTCATATATTTTAAATCCTTCTACAATGGAAAGAAATGATTGTACAATTACGTCAATAAGGCTTTCAGATTCCATAGAAATTTACATAGACATTTTTTTTTAATCTTTATTATTTCGAAAGTTATTGATATTTTCATAAAACATTGAAATTTTGTGTTTTTTGTAACATCTTCTTAAAAAATAAATTGACATATAAAAAATTTTGTAGAATTTTATGGAATTTATGAGGTTTTCAAAAATTTGTAGACAACTTTACGTACTTTAAGAGATTTTAAAGTTTTTCGTGGAATTGTAAAAAATTTTAAGAAATTTTGACATTTTTAAAATGATTTTAAAGAATTTAAATATATTCTTCGTGGAATTAAAAAAATTTTCAACAATTATTTTTGATTTTAAAAGGATTAGTGAGGTTTTTCTTTCCAAGAATTTTTATTTATAGGTTTTAATGTATTTTAGGAAATTTCAAAGATCCTTATTGAATTTTAAAGGACTTCATGAGATTTTTATGAATCGTAAAAGATTTTGAACAATTGTAAAGGATTTCGTGGAATTTTAATAGGTTTTAAAGAATTGGTGACATTTTATAGGATTTTAAATATTATAGTGAAATTTTTAAGAATTGTAGGAAATTTTAAAGAGATTTTTAGAAATTCTAAAAGATTTAAAATTATTTTGAGTAAATTAAAGAATTTTAAAACACTTAGTCAAAATTTAAGGGTTTTTGTTTATTAAAATAAAATAAAATAATAATAATAATAATAATAATAATAATAATAATAAGAAAATAAAATATAAAAAAATGAAATAATATAAGATAAATAAAAATTTGAAAAAATAATAAAAAATAAAATAAAATTTAATAAAATTCGTTTATTAAATATTAAAATTTAAGGGTTAAAATTTACGAATTTTAAGCGTTTTGAAGTGATTTTAAATTTCAAAAGATTTAAAATGGTATTCTACGAATTTTTTTTTAAATTTCAATAGTATTTGTACTGATATAATTTGTTCGCATTTTTAATTCTTTTCTGACAGGCAAATTGTCCTGAAAGTTAGGGAAATGTCAGAAAAATGAAAAAATTAAATCTTGTGGCCACCCTGTTAAAATAAAGAATGTTAAATATATAAATGAATAATAATAAGTTAACTAACTTGTGTATTAGAGGTAGTGGTTCTGTCGGCGACATTTTTGTCACTTTCTCTTGGAATTCGTTGTCAGAAATATCTGATATTTCAGAGGATTGTTCCTCCAAGCGACATTGCAAAAATAACATAGGGTCAACTTTTACTTCCATTTCTTCCATACTACTCGGCGTCTGTTGTCTTTCCTCTTGCGATAGTGTTTCCGATAGTGGTTCCATAGAGTCTCCTTCATCCATAATGTCCATAGCACCCTTTAAAAATTAATTAAAAATTAATTAATTAATTAATTTTAATTAATTTAACACTAAAGTATGTATTTTATTATTTAATATTTGTTACGAATAAAGGAAAATATTTACTTTAGTTAATATTGAATGAAGAAGGCTCTTTTCTTCACTTTTCTTCCCTGAATTTTGAATATCTCTAATTTCTGCTACATCCATTTCTTGAGTTGAATCGGCATGATCGAAAACTCCGTATAACTTTAATTTTAGCATTTCTTGCGTTCGACAGGCCATCATTGCAAATCGATGAATACCCTCTAATCTTTTAATGCACGTTAAGCAAACCATCTTTGGCAATTTATCTTCGGAAGTTACCTGAAATAAAATCATATCTTAATATTATTCTTAAATGTCATCTAGAAAAACAATTATTTCAGAAAACAAGAAATTTCTAGAAATTTTAAGGGATTTTTAATTTTGAATTTTAAGGGAATGAAAAATTTTTTTATATTTTCAATACGTGTCACAAAAAAAACTTTTAAGGAATTACGAAATTTTGAAATTTTTAATTTAGGGAATTTTGAAATATTTGAAACGATTTTAAAAAATTTACAGAATATTAAAAAAATTTCAAATAATTTAAAAATATTTTATGAGATTTCATTTGATTTTGTCTATACTAGAATCAATTCCTTGAAATTCCTTAAAGTCACTTAAATCATCAATTTATTTTAACTAAATTAAAAAGAATTAAAAGAATTGTAGGATTTTCAAAAGATTTTATAAGGGATTTTAAGAGATTCTAAATGTTTTAATATTTTGAGGAATTTTCAGAAGTTTCTGATAAGAATATGAAAGGATTTCAATAAATTTCAATAATTTTGCGATTTCTAATGTTTGTCTATAAAAGATTTCTAAGAATTGCGAGGGATTTTATGAAATTTGATGAGATTTTAAATGTTACGTAAAAGTAAAAAATTTTCTGGGAAGTTTAAGAGATTTAGACAATTTTCAAATGATTTTTATGAAATTCAAAAAATTCTTAGGATTTTAAAAAGATTTCGTGAAATTTTTAAGAATTCTAAAGGATTTTAACGAATTCTAAATGTTTTGACATTTTTAAGAATTTAAAAAGGTTTCTAAGACTTTCAAGAGATTTTTAATAATTTTAACTGATAATTTTAATTTTATTTTAAGAGATTTTTCAAACCTTTAAAAGCTCTTGTAAATTTTAAAGGATTTCATGAAATTTGATCAGACTTCTAATACTTTTAACGGATTTTAAATGATATAAAGGGATTTTAAATGGTAAATTTACAGAAGATTAGAAAAATGTCGAATAATTTAAAAATATTTTATGAGATTTCATTTGATTTCAAGGTATTTTAAAAAAAATTAAAAAATATAAATAAATAAAATAAAAAATAAAAATAAAAAAATAAAAAATAAAAAAATAAATTTTTTTAATATATAAAATTATATTTAATTGAATATTAAGGAAGTTATGGTTTTTAATAATTTTGCAAAATTTTGTTTTCATCCATATCTTCAAATAACCAAAATTCAAAACTCATGTAAGAAAAATAAAACGTTTCTTGCTTCGTAAAAAATCAAATAATTTAATATTAATACATATTATTAAAAAAAAAAATGAATAATATCAGATTTTCTACTGAAATAATTTCAAATTAGTTTTTTCATTGTGTTACATCCAAATCAGGATAAAATTACAATCAATAAATGAATAATAATGATTTCTTGAATTAAAATACAGTCAAATATGAAAATATCAAAGTTTAATAAAAATTTGATTTAAGAATTATTGGTCAACTTCATTGATGAGCCCTTTTGAATAATTTATTGCAAATCCGACGTCAGGTCCACGAACATCTCTGACGCTTTATCCCAATTATATTTATAGGCGCACTCGTGTATAGCGCGCATGCAGTACAGTATTCGAGGCAATCAATAAAATGCTAATTTTTAACACTTTTACATCTCTCCAGAATACAAAAGGTCACTGTTTGGATTTTGTTTCAACGTTTAGGCACATTTACATTTATTGTTATTTCCAATATTTTGAAAATAATTCTAAAAATTAATAATAATTATATATAAATTAATAAGAATTATATATAAATTAATAAGAATTACATATAAATTAATAAGAAATTAATAATTAATAATGAAAAAAGGTATTACATTAAGAATTCTTATTTACATCAAAGCATCATCAAATTTTTGAAAGTATGATTGGACACGTTCTAAGCGTGTGTAGGTAATGGGAGTTTCATTTAAAAGTTGAGTGGAATTTGTTGTATATGAGTTGCTATTATTTTAAAAGAAGGGACGAATAAAATAATTTTTTTATTCTAAACAGAAAAAAGGTTTTATATTTGTATAAAAAACTATTTAAATTAAGTTGATTGATTTCCATTGAAATTTCGTTGAATCCTTAAACTTAATCCTACTTTTCCAAACTAACAATAATACGATAATTATATACTTAAAAAAATGTCATCAAAATTCTAGTTAAATATATGTCTACTATTTTAAAGAAATATTTTTTCTTTAATTTAATTTAATTTAACTTAATTCAATTTAATTCTCTCTTTCTTTTCTTTAATTTAATCTACCTGAGATTCTACCTGAAACAAAAGTAGAATTCTAATAAAATTAATCAGAATTTTTAATTAAAGTATGTAATTATAAATACACTTTTAAAAATCAATTAAGTGCATAAATATATTTTCATGATCTTAAGGGAAAAAATTGCGATCATAAAATTTTCTTTAATACCGATATTAATCAAATTTTAAGATTTTAAAATAAAATTTGTATTTACTATACAATTAATTATTTATTTATTTATTTTTAAGTTAAATATATAATAAGAACATGTAATTTTACAAGTGAATTTAGATTAACTTCAATTTTAATTAACTTCAATCGATTTTTTTATTGAAAATTGAAAAATAAACTGTAATTTGTAAATTAAATATATCTACATCGAATTAACTATAATTAATTAACATAAACATGAAAATATTCCAATTCTCGATTATCTCTTTTAATAGGAAAATATGTGCCGCAAAGTGTTAATATTTACAATCATTAAAAAACAGAGTCAATATGTTTTAAGCGTTAAAAAATACAAGATAATATTTTTTAATCCTTAAATACACACGTCAATAAATCTTGATTTTTTTTTTTACTTTCCCATTAAAAAACAAAATTTAATAAAATAAAATATAATATAATTTATGAATTTAATTATGTAGAAAATATTGTTAAAAATAAGATGAAAAAATATTCATGTAAAAAATATTCAACGGAAATTAATAAAAAAATATTCATAATAAACCCTCGCATAAATTTTCCAATATTCAGAGGATAACAGTGATCCACGATCAATTGAGCACAATAAAAATGATCCCGATTTTGAGCAGAAAAGAGGCTGCGCAGAAACTCGAATTAACCGCTACCGGTTTTGAAAAAATCCCCCCGCGACATGCAGTATGGCGTGCATTACTTTCGCAACGTGTCTTCAAACTTACCAAAATGTACAAATATTTACGTATGTTAGTCTGGAGGTAGTGTCTCTTGCCTTCCTCGGCAAAAATGTGAACACCCTCTTTCCTCGTCATTTCGTTGGCACAAAGTCTGCACTGCTGTTCCTCCTGGCGATCCCGTTCCTCAAAATCGCGTCCCGCCGTACCCATGATTTCAAAATCGAATAATTTCACCCTTTTCCAATCCTTACAAAGCAAACACCCCGCGCCACCTCACCAGACCCCAGAAAATCCCACGTTATGTCATTTTTTTCAAAGCATTATACTTTCTCTCGTTGCCCGCTTATTTTCAGCGATGCAACTTCACCCTGCGAGTATTCGTGCATCTATAGACGGAGGGTTGATTATTCTAACGATCTTTTTTACTTATGACCTCTAGGATTGCCGAGATTACTACTGACACCGTCAACGCTTTAAAAACGACGTCGGCGCCGGGCGTCGGCGTCTCCCCCGAAACGAGTGCTCAATACAAAATATATAATAGCATTCGTCGATTTGAAAAACATATGTATATATATATATATATATATATATCTATATACACGCATATATATATATACATGACCAATTGTTTTATTTACGGTCCTCTGCTTCCTCCCTTCCCACATTACTTTTTCTTCATTTTACAAATGCCGACAAATCATTACTACTTTATTATCATTGGATAAACAAAAGTACAGATTTTTAACTCCCGAGACGAATTTCCGAATCGGCGAGATTCTCAATTTAGAAACATAAAGGCGAAAGTCGCTGGAAGTAAAGAATAAAATGTATCGGCTCTCATTCGCGAGCTACTCTTTAATTGGTTCGCCATTTTCTTTTCCCGCGACAAGTCTCGCGATTTTTCTATCATTTAATGTGGCAAAAATTCAATTCAAAGCCGGTTTATCAATTTGAAATGATTGATTGGGGAGTCCGATGATTTAAGATGACTTTCCCGCTTCGTAGAGTGCGGCGTGTTGGCGAGTTTTCAAAATTTGAATCTGAAATTCAAAGGATTGGCGCGTAATTCACAGGCCAGTGTTACTACGCGAAAGACTGTTTTATATGATGTGTTTTATATAAACGAGGTAAAAAGTAGTTCCAGATACTTACGACTCGTCGAACAGCCGCCCCCGCTTTTCTCCACGATGCTACGTCCCCATTTAAAAAAAATCAATACTTAATAATTAGCAATTAATGCACAGATCGACGAATACAGGTGTGATTGACTTGTATCTGGATTGCGAGCGTTGATTGCACTCGTCATTTTCAACGATTTCAGGGGATGATGAATTGGAAAGGTTATTTCTCGCGCGGGAATTGTGGAATTCAAGCGTTAAGGAAATTTCACTGCCTCCAGGGTTGAAGAAGGACTGACTGAGAAATGGAAATTCGAACGGATACGCCATGTTTTTTTTTCACGATTAGCGAGTTAGTATTGGGAACATGCACTGCTTTTCCAATAATAATTATGTTTTTTATTTTGTTTTTGATTTTAAGTCACTTTTGTCATTTATTTAGTGTGATTTCCATTGGAGGTAAAAAAAATTTTCTTTTTATTTTCATTGGTTTTTTAGTGTTATTTCCATTGGGGGTGGTTTTTGAGGGTTCTCGCGATAGTTCTCACCCCCTCTTATTATTTTGTAGATTATTGAAGAGAATTTTCCACGTTTCGAAATTCGATGGTTTTTTATTGGGTTTTTGTTGTGCTCCATTGGGAGTGTTTTTTAGGGGTTCTCGCGGATAGTTCTCACCCCCTTTATTATTAAAGAGAAGTTTCCACATTTCGAAATCCGATGTTTTTTATTGGGTTTTTGGGCTTTAAGGCGATGATTTATGTTTGAAAAGTCATTTTATTCGAGATAAATTTTGCGATGAATTACTATTTAATAAGGAAATTATTCAATTATATTTAATATTAATTATCAAATATTCATTATTTATTGTTTGAATAATAATTGTTATATTTAACTGATATACCAATATCAGTCATTGAGAATCAGAGATATATAATTTTATTTTACTTCCAGATGGGTTTTTGCAATGATGAAAATTTTCGATATCAATAATTTTTCTTTAATCAAATTTTATTGATCCACGACTTTTTCGTATTCTTTAAAATTTTAGTGGAATATAATCTGCCCCTATCCGTTTGAATCCGAACTTATTTATTCTTATCTCTCCGTGTGATGGTATCATATTTATCCGTTTTAATCCGTCCTCATTGAAAAATATTCTATCCTTATGTATCCTTTTTAATCCAACTAAAAATAATGTATCCATATCTATCCGTTTAAATCCGTCATTAAAGTAAAAATATACTATTAATACAATATTTTGTCAATTCTGTGAAGAACAGATTAAAGAGAATAGGCAATAATTCAAACGGATAAATGTTTAATCCGTGATAATAGGATAGTAATACATAAAATCGGATACAAAAGGATTAAAACGAATAGTGACACCGGATAAGATTATGATTCAAACGTATAGACGGATAGCCAACGGATACGTCGTACGGATCTCCGTGAATTAAAAAGTATACAAAAGGATACTTATGGATAGATGACGGATTAAAACAGATAAGGTTCAAATCCGTTTACTTTCAGCAGGGAAGGGTTTCGTGAATCCTCTTCTGAAAAAATATTAGATGAATGTTAGTATAGTCCTAATAGCGAAAGCTTCGGATTGAAATTAATTCCGAATCAATCCGAATCATTTCGGAATTTGTATGCGAATCAAACAGATTCATTCCGATATAATCGGAAGCAAGTTTTCAATCAGAATTAATACGAAACCCATTCAAAAACAATCCGAACCTTTAATCCGAATGAATCCGAATGAATTTCGCCATTCCGAATTAATCAGAATTAATCCTAACTTTCAATCCGAATTAATCCGGTTTATCCGAATTATTCCTTCGAAATAGATCGGAATGTGTCTTATCTCTTACAATCCCCACTTCTCTATCTCTTTCTATCTCTGTATATATCTGTTTATCCCTTTCTATCACCTTGTAAATATTTTCAATTAAAAAAATCGAAATCTGTTGACTTAATATTAGTTAGATTAATCTTTTTAATTGTGAATAATATTTTTAATATTTTTTTTTTCAAATAGGGTTTTTTCTATTTTTGAATCGACAATAATTATTACTATGTAAATAATTAATATATTTAACAATATAATAATATACTTTACATGAACACAAGTCCACTCTTAGCATATACTTGTTTATTCATTATATTAGGTTTGCAACAATAAACTGTTAAAAACTAATTAAATAGTTATTTTATTATTATTATTTACATTTTAGAATTATAAATTGCAAAACTTATTGAGAAAGTTAATAAGAAGTTTGAATTTCGCGTCAAAAATGTGAATTTTAGCCCCAATATGGCGACGTTCAATTCCAGCATTCTAGAATCCAGTCACTTTTTTTCAGTTTCACACAGTGCCAAAGATAATAGATAATAAAACGTCTACATCTTTACACTTTACCAATCTTAAAAAGGCATTTAAACAATTTAAGTCTTAAAATTCCTCGACATTTCAGCTTCCTTTCCCTTCCCTTCACCCCTCAGGCCATCACTCGTGATCCTCTAATCAACATATGTATTTGTGTTTATTTTTGCCTGTGTGACAGGTGACTGCGTATGTATAATGTCCATGGCGCATCGACATATAGAAATGGACTGCGGGACGCTGTAGGAAAGCGTGTAATAATGCGTAAGAGAAAACTACAACGGTGGGTAATTTTGTCTCTTTCTAGCCGAAGCTAATTGGTCGAGCTACACCCAAGCTCCACCCACCAAAATGCTCTCAACCAATTAGCATCGGCTAGAAAGAGACAAAATTACCCACCGTTGCAACTTTTCTCTCTGACGCTTTCCTATAGCGTCCCGCAGTCCATTTCCACTCCATTTCCAGTCCATTTCTGTTTATATATAATACATGGCGTCATGACATCGACCAAATACAAATAGTCAAATACATTATACAAGTCGAGGACAAATATGCAAATGTTTAATTTTCAGGATTTTCAGAAAGTAATTCTTTTCATATCTCGAGAACTTTCGTAATCATGCACAACAAAAGTACAAATTTGTATTACATACAAGTGAATTGAAAGTAATCATCATTTTCTAAAAGTGTCTAGTTTATACATGCAAGTCTCGTTTGTTATTCGCAAAGTGAAAGGTTATGTTCTTTAAACGTGCGGCTCTTTTTAATTAAAAACCGCTGAAAACTTGACATAAAAGTGTGAAAGAATAAGGCAACACAACGTTTGTTAATTAAAAAACTCGCAAAGTTTTAAGTAAAGGTTGAATATTTAAATTATTAAAGTGCGGCAAAGATGTTCAAGAACACATTCCAAAGTGGATTTTTATCCATACTTTACAGCATTGGCAGTAAGCCCTTGCAAATTTGGGATAAGAAAGTAAGAAACGGACATATCAAAAGAATTACTGACAATGATATACAGAGTTTGGTGCTGGAAATTCTTGGCAGCAATGTCAGTACAACATACATCACCTGTCCAGCAGATCCGAGAAAAACTTTAAGCATCAAATTACCATTTCTTGTGATGATAATCAAGAATTTAAAAAAATACTTTACTTTCGAAGTTCAGGTAAGCTTTTTCTACTGTTTTTTACCATTTTTATCTTTATAGAATTGAGAAATCCATATTTAATCTATATAGATATATGTATTATAATAAAGAATATAAATTAACAAATTGTCTCATTTTTTCTTTAGGTGATTGATGACAAAAACGTTAGACGAAGATTTCGTGCCAGTAATTATCAATCAACGACAAGAGTGAAACCTTTCATTTGCACAATGCCAATGAGACTGGATGACGGATGGAATCAAATACAGTTTAATCTGGCAGATTTCACTCGTCGAGCATACGGTACAAATTATGTGGAGACCTTGAGAGTTCAGATTCATGCAAATTGCAGGATACGTAGAGTTTACTTCTCTGACAGACTATATTCAGAAGACGAGTTGCCAGCCGAGTTCAAATTATTTTTACCAATTCAAAATAAAGCAAAGTGTTAACATTTAGCTTAATTCATCTAATGTTCTGTTCATCGTTGTACAAACAATATTCACTCGAAATCGCAACTTTTAAATTTGAAAATAAATTTGTTGCACGTCCAAGTATTTCGCAGACGTTTTTTTCATAAACATTTTATAAGAGTGTTATTTATTAACGAATTTTTACAATTTGGAAAAGAGAGTAAAATCTGAAATGATGAATTTTTGTTGCCTACATTTTCTTAGGATTGGACTAGAATTATTTTAATCTTTAATTGAAAGTTTTAATTTAATGCAGTAGGTACATATATACAGTACATACGTATTTAACTACTGGTTGTCAACTGTTTTTGACTTCATAACAACCTCGCCAAAAAAAAATGTAAACACGACTGCACATGATTAACCTATGTCCTATAATGTGTCAAAATCTTTTAACCATTCAGCCATAATATGGGATTTAATTTTGCCAAGAGCGATGTGACGATTCTAAACTTCCTTTCCATTAAAAAAATGGCATATTTCTAACAAAATAGTCCTTTGATGCTATGTACTAAATCCTTCGTGGATGAACCCAACCAAAAATAGAAATCTATTCCGTAAAAATGTCGAAAATGCAGAATTGTGGTTTTATATCTCTTTTATACAGCATTGGAGACAAACCGCTGTCCCTGTGGTCAAAGTATATTTCGCCAGATGGGAAAGTTCGTCGGGTAACTGATGAGATTTTAAACGGAGACAAAGTTATAGAAATAATTGGACCACAGGATGTTCCTGTTTGTACACATATCGCTTGCCCTTCAAATCCTATGGAAGTTTTGAGTATTAAGTTACCTATTCTGGTTTTAATAATCAAAAAATTGAATTTAAAGTTCAAATTTGAATTTCAGGTATTTTCTTATCATCAAAAAATATTCGTCAACCACTATTTTAAGTCAAATTAATGATAAACTAAATTGAGAAACAATCGAGGAAAATATATGTAATATATTGTCTGGGATTTCATTTTAATTTAGATACTCGATAAAAAAAGGTACCGAAGAAAATTTACTTTTACGACTACCGAAAGTATTCCAATAGTAACTGTGACTGCGGCCCAACTACCACTGAAATTAGAAAAAGATTGGAATAATTTAGAAATCAATTTGCAAACTCTGTGCCAGGACATTTTTGGAACTGACTACGAAGTTTTGCAGCGAATAATTATATATCCTAACTGTTGTGTGCGGAGAATTTATATGCAAGATCGCCATTATAAACATGATGAAACCCCAGTTGAATTATGCCAAGCATTTTTTGATATGTATATGTTGAAATGGGGAATTTATTTAGTTGATAAAAGTTCTCAAACAGAAGAATCCAACACGGGTAATTTAAAATAAATACTAATATTAATAATTTATATCTTTTATGCGCCTTATATAATTTAATTGCAAATATTTGTAGGACCTCTACAACCATTTGATTTGACCTTTGTAGCAAATGAAAGTAAAGCTTCAATTCCAAAGATTCCAAAGACTTCAACTGCTTTGTCCAATGTATCAAAGCAGAAAGGGAACAAATTCTTTAGCTGCTCCCATATGCTCGAAAAGGATAAATTAGTTACGAAGCCCAATTGGAAATCTGTTAATGAATTGGACTCCAAAGAAAAAATCAAGAAAAGTACAAACAGAGAAAATGTAAATAAATTAAAAAATGAACCAAGGGATGATAAGCCAAACGAAAAAGTGAAAAAAGCGACGGAATCTCCCTCAGTATATTTAAACGAAACAAATGTACCACCTTCAAAAGCACTGTTAATTTTTTCTCATCTTGAGAAAAGCAAGTATCTTAAAATGCTTAAAAGTCCTTTTCTGAACAAGTTAGATAAGGAAGGAAATATTTTTTCCAAGTGGCCTTATAAATTCGAAAAACTAAGTAGGGAAATTAAAAGCGTTCCTACAATAAATGATAACATTAAAAATAGACTATCAAGTATACCAGACAATCCTGATAGAGATGATGACAAGCAAAATATTCTGACCTTTCCTACGAAACAAGCATTTCTAAAGGTGAAAAATACTGACTTTCGAGATCAGAATGTGAGAAATATAAAAAGTATTATAGACGAAGTTCAAAAAATCAAAGAACAAATTAACAATAAAACTTATAATCTCAATTCTGAAGTAAAGTTCGAGAACCCTAGCGACTCTGTGATTCCGCATTTCATCGAATTGGAAGCAAAACCTTTGGAAAAGAAATCAAAAAGTAAACTTTTGACAAGTGACGAAATAGTAAACGATTTTTTAAAGTCAAGATTCGTTGCCAATAAAAAAATGTTTGAGAGATTGAGAGAAAAAGGTTTGACTATGACAGAAGTGGAATTATCGATATACAATTCTAAAAATCGAAGGAACTGTTATGGACAAGGAAAGTTAATCGAAAGTTGTAGAGGATCTGTAAATAAAGCGACAAATTTTGGGGTAATCAAATCTTTAGACACCGACAAATTAAACAATAGAAATTTGCATAACTATGACAATTCTACAAAAAATAAAAAAGAACTTGATGTAATTTTATTCCCATATCAGGATTCAACACAAAAAGCTTCGAGTACTCAATTATTTACGATTTCGAAAGCAATTAGTACAAAAGAAAAAGTTCAGACTGTGAAAAATTCATCTAAAAAACGCAGAGCAAGTGTCAATTATTTTTGAAAATACAGGCAAGACGGAACTAATGTTAATAAATTATCAAAAACTTTTGAAAGCAATCAAAATAAATTATAGTTAACGTTAAAAGCTCAAAATCTTACTAAGTATATAATTAAAATAATAAATATCAAACGATTATGGTGTCAATTAAATTTATTTTTGGAATGTTTGAAAATAACACTTAGTATTTACGATAGAATTTCTTATGCCTATTTTTTATTACAAAACAGTGTACATACTATTATTTGATATTGGGAGTTTTTGACCCTCATTTGTAAAAATTAAAGAATACATAATAATTTTTCTTAAGTGTATGATTCTAATGCTGTCGAGTTTCTTTTTCGAGAATATAAAAAAATATTCAAGTACGCTAGAGTATTAATTTAGCGATATTCACTTTACAGAAAATACGCAAGTGTTTCCGTTAAAACGAAATTTTTTCTGTGATCTGACAAGATTATTTTATATAATATCAAAGTGTAAACTGAATATTAGTTTCTTTTGTAAAAAAAATCTTTTCTTGAATTCGTGGATCAATTATTAAATAATTATTAATTAAAACATTTTTAACGATAGTAAAATTAATGTAGAAAACTATTCCTCTCACCTTTCACAAATTACGAGGTCGATTCTTTTGGAGAATTAGTTTGCATGAACTCACCATTGTCAAATTTTTCTGCTTCATCATCTGGAAAAAAGTCGAATTAATTATATTTAAAAATAATTAAAAACATTGTGTGTCAAATTTGAACTAGAAACTCACCTTCTATTTTGCTGGCCTTTTCTTCATCTTCCACAGCAGTTTCAATTTGCATTTCGGTTTCATTGTTTTTGTTCTTTAAGGGAGAATCTTCTTTATTCAAGAAAGATTGACACACTGCCTCTTCTTTTTCTAATTCATTCGAAGAATTCTGCTTCAATTTCTCACTTTCCAAGCCTTCCTGGGAGCATTCAGTTTCAGAAACTGCACCTTTTCCATCCTGGGAAACAACTTCAGTTTTCGAATTCTCGTCGCTTCTTTCTTTCTGGGAATCATTCTTAGTTTCAGAAAACGTGATATTTTCTTTCTGAGGATCACTCTTAGCTTGTAAAACCTCTTTGACTTTTTCTTTTTCTAATTCATTCGAAGAATTCTGCTTCGATTTCTCATTTTCCAAGTCCCTCTGGGAGCTTTCAGTTTCAGAAACTGCACCTTTTCCATCCTGGGAAACAACTTCAGTTTTCGAATTCTCGTCGCTTCTTTCTTTCTGGGAATCATTCTTAGTTTCAGAAAACGTGATATTTGCTTTCTGAGGATCACTCTTAGCTTGTAAAACATCTTTGACTATTTCTTTCTCAGGAGTATCATTAGTTTCAGGAATAGCGATTTCATTTTCTTTCTCAGAAGGGTTTCCTTCATTCGTTTTGGTATTAACTTTAGAGATATTATTAATGGCCTGTTGAGAATTCTCTTTATTTTTCGAATCGTTCTCTTCCAAGTTTGTATTAAGATGCTTGACTTCCTGTTGATTAACAGTAAAATTGTACCTGTAATCGTCAAAATTTCTATTCAAATTCTTCTTCTTCTCTTCAGCATCCATTTCATCCCACATCTTTCTCAAAAGTTTTTCAACTTCCTCATTAGAAGCTTCCGGATAATCAGTTTTCCAAAAAGCTTTATTCAAATTATAATAGTCCTCAAAATCGATTTCATCACGTCTTTTTTTTTCCTCCTCGGATAGTTTGGGTACTTTTTTTCTTATGTATTGGCGTTTAGGCACATCCGCAATTTCATTCAAATTCTTATTTTGACCTCTTGTACTTTTGCGTCTGGACGTAATTGGGGTTTCTTTTCCCAGTTCTACTTCTGTCATAGAGGTTGATTCATGTACAGGTTCTTTTTCTAACGTAGAAGCCGATTCAGAAGCTGACTCAGAGTTTGATATTAACTTCCCTGTTTGATCGTCGCTTATACCTTTTTTAAATTTTTTTGGCTGAAATGAAACGTTGTTTTCGTTACAACCAACAGAAAAAAATATACGGGGTTACGTTCCTTGAACGTAATAACGCGGGATATAAGGAAAATAAAAATAAAATCAATTAATTACGGCAGGAGTTGTAGTTTCATTTAGATTTTTCGATTCCCTCGTGGAGAGTTTCCTTTTCAATTTATTAGTAGTCTCAGCTTTTTCAGCTGAAGGCGATGCGACGGGCTCAAACATTGAAGCTCTTTCTTCGTTTGATAAGTGCATCAGACCCGAAGCTTCGGTAACTCCAGTTCCCCATTGTTTCCTTACGCTATATTTTTGACTGAATGCAGCAGCGTATTTCGGATCTTTCTTTCTGATCTCGGCAGTTATAGATTTAGTGCGACTTTTAAAGTCTTCATGACCAGAAAACGGCATCATGTAATGCGATAAGACCCAGTTGTGACGACCACCGTCGCCGAAATATTGGACATGGATCATAAGAGCTTGTGATCTACCTTTATCTAATCAAAAAATATATACAATTAGCTTATATAAATATTAAAAGGTCTAAATCAAAAGTTGCGTTATCTATTTATTTATTAATTATGTAAAATAATTACTTTGAACTCTGTAATATTGCAGAGTTTTTGGATCCAGAGTCACAACGCAAGGCCAGAAAGGATAACTACTACCTCGAGCCCAAGCTAATTGTCCAAGTTTCCAAGGACAATCCAAAGTAAGATTTGTCTCGAGTTTTCCTTTTTCTTCGCCACTTACGTCGATTCCACTGTCATTTACGGAATCATTGCCATTTTTTATGGTAGATGTAATTATTAGTCCTTTTTCAGGACTTTCGGCTTTTTCCGTGCTCATTGCTTCTTCCATGGCGGGATTCAAATATTTCTTCTATATCAGCGATTAAAAAAATGGTATATTAATATAAACATAATACAATGAAGTCTTTTACAAAATTAAAAACAAATTAATCAAAGAGTGAAATGAATATTCGTTCATTTAAATGGACGATCTGTCAAGAGTATCAAAATAATTATAAAGAGAATGTAAAAAAAATGTAGAAAAGTTAAAGAAGATTATAGAAAATTTAATTAAAAGTCGAGAAATTATTTAATTTTATTATTGACATTGAGATTATTATTACTTGTTTTCATGCAGGGTTTCAAGGTTAGAATTATCATCAACTTGACAACTTTGCCGGTGTTGCCCATAGACATTATAGGAATTGAGGGGATGTCATAACAACTTATCTAGGGGGGTTAAAAGATTGAGACGGGGGGGTCCGCCATCTTTTTTGAGCCTTTATTTCCTGTTAGCATGCTATTTAAATTTGAATTTCTTTTAATTATAAGAAAAAAATTAATGTAATTTAAAAATTAAATAGAAAAAGGTTAATTTAATAGGTAATTTAAAAAAATTAAAATTGACACAAAATAAAAAAATCAAAAAAAATCGTATTAATTTAATTCGATTTTGAATCTCGCGCCAGATTACAGCCAATTGCAGAATTTCTCCAGTAGGAAGTCAACGAGTGCTGCGTGCGCACGGAGCTAACTTTTGGAGCTCTGCTTTCCAATCTTTCCATTGACAGTTTCGTATGAGCAAAGTTGGCTCATTGGCTGTGTTTCGCCAGTGAGAGTGAGTAAGAGACATGACTTTAGTACGAGTTTAGTTGCTTACCAGTGCAAGTAGCACCCAGTTTGTTGTAGGAGATAAGTGTGAAAAGTTATTGCGGCTGAGAATCAAAACAAAAACGAAGCACATATTCCGTGATGTCGGTTGACAAAGACAAATCATGGTGCCAACCACGGCAAAACGGTGTCGTACAACCACTCCTGACAGGTACTCTATTTTCTTGCAAACAATTTTTTTCGGTTTTTATCCACCAAAAAATTGGACGCGTACTCTAACCTCCATCACCTATACTGATGCGAATTTTCGATGTATTAATATGTATTATTACGACAATGAAACTCGTTCCCTTTCCTCTCATAAAAAGTTTTTGGAGTAAAGTTTCTTATCTTTTGTTTTTATTATAATTTATAGTTATAAAGTTCATTCGCTCTTATAGTAATTCGCAAGATACAAACCAACAAACGACTGTTGCGTCATTGATGTGAATTCATTTGGAGCACGTGAATCAAGTAGAAGATGACGTTGGTCTTTAATTATTTTGTATGCTTCGCAAAGGCTTTCTTAATTAATGAAGACACGTGAAAGGCATTCTGTAATACGATGCCTACATTTCTTGTGTCATGTTTCGGAAGTCAACTTGATCTGACTTAATTTTACAGTATAAATTAGTCAAGTCGTTATTCTAATACGTTATTCTGTGTATACTCTGGAAAAGCTGCCCGGTAAGAAGGCTTGAATAGAATAGGATTGAAAATTACAATTCCTGTGAATACCTGATTTTCCCTCCATTCTATTATATCAGAAACAGTATTAGAAAGAAGCAACGGCTATTCCTGTTAATACACTTTGAGAAATATAATTGTCATTTATGTACAATTTACTGACAATTAGTAAAATATGTCTTATACTATGCATATCTAATTATTAGTCATATGCAAATTTATTTTATCCACATTTCATTCAGAATTTCAATTTTAACTAATTTTTTAAAAATATATAAATTATATTTAAGTGTCACAAAATGTATTACACTCAAATCAGTTTCATTTGATTCAAATTGAGGATAATACATTACACATAAAACCAATTTAAATTTCTTATACGCGCTATTCGCGAAATAAATTTAAAAACGAAAGATTTTCTATTGTGCGTAGCCTAAGATTACATATGTGAGATAACGTATTCTATTTTTGTATTGAAGCCTAAGGGAAAATCAAGTATTAAAATTAATAGAATTATCTCTGCTTTTACGTTAAAATTTAAAAAAATTTTAATTTATTCTATTCAAGCCTTTTTACCGGGTGCTTTTTCAAATCTAGTACTAGTTCTTTTCATATTTTACCGGGAAATGTCTGAGATGTTTTTGTTGATTTTTTTCAGCCTCTCGAATTTGACCCAGAGGTTTAATAATTAAAATTTTTTATTTTGCTTCCTGTGTTCATTGAATGAGCACAAAAGTCAATACAACTTCAAAGCTAGTTTATATTTACGAAGCATGAAAATTGAGTTTGTCAATGATTCTCATAGTGTTTTAATTATATTGCTTATAACATTTTTTGCTGTACTGAAAGTAAAAAATATTTTCATAGTAATTAAAAATAGAAAAATATTCTAAGCTTATTATTTGCTGTATTTATAACAAAAATGATTGGTGTCATTCTCAAAAGCGAAGTAGATTCGCTGAAAAATGAATTTATCGAATTTTTGGCAAGTGTTTAGAAAATGTTAACTAGTTTATTAGAAGTAAAAACTTTTTCTTCGATAAAAATATAAATTTTCAAGGTTTGAGAGACAAGATTAATTGATTTCAAATTCTTGCGCAGTATCCACGAACTAAAAAAACAATATTAATTTGCATCATGTAAAACTTGTCTTATCTCTATCTTTTTTAACAAAAAATATCGCTTGTGTCTTGTAATTTACAATTATAAATGAATTATATAATAAAAATTGCTTGATAATGTTTTTTACACTCTGGGCAGATACATATTTAATAAGAAGATGATGAAAGGCGTTCATTATCCACTGATGAAGTTCAGGAAAGAGCCTGATATAGATAACATGCTATCTAGCATCAAGCTAGTAAAAATAATATTTTAACTGCATTTAATGCGAACTTTTTTTATACCCCACTTATCAAAACGAAAAGTTTATCTTAAGGGCGTTGGCCACAAGTGTTAAGCTCAAAATTCCATTCTCCATTTTACTCAACGAAAATTATAAATAAATATTTTCTCTCTCTGTAGTACTAATCTTTTATTAAACACAAGACTGCATACAAAGCGAAAAAATATTTAATTTCGACACTTTTTGCATAAAACGAAGAATTAAAAGTCGAACTTCAAAATTGTATATTTTCATTCTACTTAAAAAATATTTGAATTAGATACTTTCTCGCTCTGTACGCATATTCCAAATAAAAATGAATTAATTCTACAGACGGAAAAAAAATCGAATTTTTATATTAGAACTTGACTCTAACACTCTTAATATTCTCTTTCACAATATGAGCTCTTTTTTAAATTATTTTAAACTGGATCATTATTTTACTTAGATCTTTATCAAATCACAATGGCATATGCTTATTGGAAAAGCAACAAGACGTTGGATCATGCAATCTTCGATTTGTTTTTCCGAAAGAATCCTTTCCAAGGAGAATTTACCATTTTTGCTGGCCTGGATGAATGCCTCAAATTTCTTGCCAGATTTCATTATTCCGAAAGCGGTATGTTTTAATTAAATCTCTATACCATTTTAACATATCAATTAGAGATACAAACTAATTTAAATTTTATCAATTTAACAGATATAGAGTATTTGAAATCCACAATGCCAGAATCCGTCGAAGCAGAGTTTTTCGAGTTTCTGAGAAATATCACCACAAACGAAGTAACAGTTTATGCAATTGAAGAGGGCTCCGTCGTTTTTCCGAGGTACAATACAATTTTATACCTCTGAAATTTATTTTCTTATCTTAAAGTTATTTAACATAATTATTTACTACTATTATTGAAAACGTTAAATGTAGGGTGCCACTTCTGAGGGTAGAAGGACCACTGATTATTGTACAGCTCTTGGAAACAACGCTATTAACTCTGGTGAATTATGCGAGTTTAATGGCAACGAATGCAGCCAGATATAGAATGGTAGCTGGAAAAAATGTTTCTTTATTAGAATTTGGTCTGAGAAGAGCGCAAGGGCCTGACGGAGGACTCAGTGCTTCTAAATATAGTTACATTGGTATGTAAAAATTCATTCTGAAATTATTAATGCTCGATGCAAGCTTTATTCCTTTTCCAGAAGTTCTTCTAGAGGTAGGGAAATCGTTTTCTGAATAATTGAATAATCACTTGCACGTTGATTGAGGAACTCGTACCTGTCATTAAAATCTAAATTTAAATCAAACGAAGAAATAATATCCTCTTATGATAATTTTTTTTAATTTAACTTAGATTCACAATTTTGACTTTTGGGAAATTTACACTGTAACTAACACAATCCGTGTCAAAGAAAGTAAGATCAATATACCGTACTACTTCGTACCAAGAGGTATCATCTATGTAATGTGAAAGAACTTTCAGGGTTGAGTGAAAAATAGGAATACTGATTATTAGACTAATTTGCCTTATGAAATTAACAAGTGAAGATCAAATTTCGTTATGTAATTGTGTGCAAGTAATTATGTAATATTATACCAATTGCGAATTGCGAAAAAATAATAAAAAAGAAAGAGCAAAAATTATTAAATATAGTAAACTGTTTATATAAGAGAGAAAAAGTTTGAAAGGGATAATTAGGAATTTGTAAATAAAGTAATCAGAATATCACAGACGTCATTTAAAAGATACTTTTTTATTTCTTGTTTATTTGTACTAACTTCGTGAGTGAGAAACTCGTATCATTGATTTTCTAATCAATGCTGATGAAGCAAGATGCTAATGCAATCTGAACTGTATTTTGTTTGTCACAATTTCAGTGATAATCTAATCTTTCTACCGATTTGTTTGTTATTGATATTGAATCAATTATTAATGTAACTTGACAAATTTTACAATCTCATCAGAGAAGGTATTACATTTATGTAAAATCTAATTTCCCGCACACACACACACACAGACAGAAAGACAGACAGAGAGAGAGAATTAATATATTAGGCGGGCTTTTGGTACAATCTTTTAGAATTTTAAACTAAAAATCAAGTTCGTTAGCTTGCCATTTTGCACAAAAATGCAAAGTTAGAACATTTTCATAATTTTTGATACCACTGTTACAATTCTTTTAATTTTATGTACAGCTATTCGTAGCTGTACTCAGAAAGACAAATAGTTTATCCTTATAATTTTTTTCGATAAAAACTAAAGAAGTTTTTAATATGGGACTTTTTCTATTTACTTTTTCAAAAAATGTCGGCCATTTTTCCAAAAAAAGTCATTTTTTACCATTTTTTCTGTCCTATTACAAAATATAAAAAGCCAGCAAAACAAAATTTATCAAAAGTGAATAATCGGGATCCCTTAAGTAAAGAAAATAGTTTTCGAATATTTTTAATTTAATTTTTTAGCCAAACAACGTGAGATTAAAAAAAAGTAAAAAGTCTAGAATTGGTGATTAATTAAATCGAATCGAACATTTCAGCGATCCTTCTTCTTAAGATTTAAATATTTATTTGAATCTATTATACGGCGAACAGAGCTGAGTTCAGAGTGCGGGTTTTAAAATGTTTCAATAATTTTTAAATAAAATATAATATTATATGTTATCAACTTGTTTAATATTGATGAAATTTCCATGAAGCAAATAAAATTAGTTCAGAAATGAAGTTAATTCTCAAATAGGGAATCGATAAAAATGCTATAAATTACATTTTAAAATTATGCAATAGTAAAGTCTTTAATTTATAAGGGAAAATTTTATCATAATTTCAACTTTATTTATTCTTGGAGACTAAATTGTCCAAACTTAAACGCTTAATTTTAGAAGGTAGAGTTTTAAATATCAATTACATATATGTATTTATTATTAAAAATAAATTAAATGAGAATTAAATGAGTCAATTTGATAATTACGCTAGATATTTGTTTGCAGGTGGGTTTGATGGTACCAGCAATGTATTGGCAGGGAAATTGTTTGGAATTCCTGTAAATGGAACACATGCTCATGCATACATAACATCCTTTACTGGGATGGACGATTTACATATCAGAGTAAGTATATTTAGGAAGTTTGTTATTTTTTTTTTTTTAATTTCTGAAAACCTTCATAAGTTTTTTTAAATCCTTTCGATTCCAATCCTTTCAGTCCATTTTTATTTAATTTATTGATTTTAATAAAATTAAAAAAAAATTTTAGAACCTTGCTCACAAAGAAACGGGACAGATAACGGACTTATTATCTCTCTCATGCAAGTATCGTGAAAAAATTGCGAACGATTTGGGAGCTTTGGTGATGGAAGCATCCGACGGAGAATTAACAGCACTTGTCAGCTATGCAATTGCATTTCCGGAAGGATTTATGGCCCTGGTCGATACCTATGACGTCAAAAGGTATATATGCAATTTCTTTCAAAGTTTCTGTATAAAGGTAGCCTTCAGTCTACATATATGAAAGCTACTAAAACCGCTTATGTTTTGCGTTGCCTTCAATCTATCAATCGATACGCTTTTCTTATCTTTAACATTGTGTGCAGTATTGCAAAAAGTACGTGCTTTATAATCTTTACGTTCTTTGTGAAATGAAGCAGAATATTGTTGCACACTATCTGATTAAGTAATTATAAAATTATGACACGTACTAATCTATATTGCAGAAAACTCACATTGGCATGAATTAGCATTTTTTCTTATCTGAAAAAGAATAATTCTTGGCAAATACTTTAGCGAAAATTTATAATCTAATTTCAGTTTTTGTACAAAGTCTAATGTACGATAAGGTTCTTTTATTTACTCTCAATTCACACAGAACTTTCCTAAAGCACCTGCTTATCTGTTTTATTAATTTTTTTTAATCTGTATGATTTTTTTCTATTGTGTGCGCAAGTTTTTCACAATTTTCTTATGCACTTTTATTTTAAATGATTTAAGTCTCTTCAGCACTATTGGTTTAAGGGCATTGACCCGAAGTGTTAAGCTCAACATTTTATTCTGCATTTTGCTCAACGAAAATTATAAATAAATATTTTTCGCTTTGTAGCGCATAATTTTAGTTAAAAATTGATTAATTGTATACAGGGAAAAAATTCCAATTTAAATATTTGTTAAGTAAAATTAAGAAAACGAATTTTTAGATTAGAACTTGGATCCAACATCCTTAATTCAATAAAAAGTTTTAAGAAGCACTTTAGTAAAAAAGAACTCAGTTCTAAAATTATAAGACATTTTTATTGTAGGATTGAATAATATTTTCAATAAGGTAGTTTATAAACCGCATGAACACTTATATACGCTTTTTAGAGCGAAAATTAGAAAACAGAGCAAGATTGAGGCCATTTTTGCGTAGATGACATTCGTCTTAAGCGTTCATTGAAACATATATTCAAAAAAAAATTCTGAGAAGAGGCTTAACGAGAGTGTGTTATATAGCGTAGAAGCACCGGCCAAGAGAAAGGCGCAAATTGAGAGTCTAAACGTTAAGAATAAGCTTCTAAATAGTGGGCCCCATAAGGCACCCCAAAACAGTGTGAGAAACAGCCCGATCAAAACTGACTCGACATCATCTAACAAGAATGGCTTTTTAAAACGAAGCGAATTGGGTGAGCTTTATGTAAGGTACGATCTAGTTCTATTAGTCCGTTTTGCTTCAGACGGAATCTTTTTACACTTTGAGAATAAGAAATTAAAAAGTCATATCTAATTTAATTACAAGCTTCATGTTAATTTAAAATTATGTAAAATATTTTACTGCTTTGTGTAAACAAAAGATTCCTGATTTGGTAAAACAGGCAATGTGTTCGTTCCATTTCATTTATCACATTGCTCACAGTACTCACACGATTTATTAAATTATGAATTCATCTAATCAAAAATTGTCTTTTTGAATTATGTATGCAGGAAATATTTTTGATAAGAGTAAATGATCAAAAAATAATTGCTCTATTTGAAATTGGTTAATAAATTATTTTATATCAGATTTACCTAAAAAGTATTATATTTTAAAAGGAAAAGGAAAAAATGTTTGATAATGGAGAAGTCACGAAAAAAGGGCCGCGTTCATAGATATAATTTTCTTGAGAACTTTGTAATGTGAAATATTTAACCTTATATAGTGCCCGTCCCAATTCAGCTCATCTGTTCAATATTTTATCATGTTATTTCTTATTCAGAATATCTACGTTATTTCAACATTTTGTACTTATTTTCAACTCATGATAATTAATAGTAGTTATACAATGTACATATAAATCGTATTTTTTCATTGTTGTAAAATAGAACAGATAATGCTTTTCAATATTTCTTTATTCTTTTCAAAAATAGTACTCTGAATTGATGATTGGATGTTTATTCATTTATATTTTCCTTTTTCTAACAAATTAATAATTTGAATTAATATTTTGAATTTGGATTACTATTTTATTACTTAATCCACTTTACCTTAATCAATTGCAATGCTAACATATAGCTTGTAGGAAATTCATTGAGTCATTGTATCTGTCAGTAAAGATAGAAACTGCTTTTGTGAAAATTAAAAAATTTTAGAAACAATAAAATCTAACTGATTTAATTTACATATAAGATTTACCTTTTTGTTTTTCATTTTTCATAAATACTTTCAGAATCTTTTCACAAATCGATCTTATTTCTTATTCCATTATATGATTGCTTTCAGAAGTGGTCTTCTCAATTTTTGTGCGGTGGCACTTGCTTTGAACGACTTGGGATATAGAGCAATCGGAATAAGAATTGACAGTGGAGATCTTGCCTATCTCAGTCAGGAAGCAAGAAATTCTTTCCAACAAATTGCAGAAAAATATAATATTCCATGGTTTGCTCAAATGACGATTGTGGCATCAAATGATATCAATGAAGAAACTATAATCAGCTTAAATGAGCAGGTAATTTAATTTCTTTATATTTCCTCATTTATACGTTCTGAATTGTCAGTTAAAAAATTCTATTGAAATTAAAATATTTTTTAGAATCATCAAATCAACAGTTTCGGGATTGGAACTCATTTAGTTACATGCCAGAAACAACCGGCACTAGGCTGTGTTTACAAGATGGTAGAGATCAATAACTTTCCAAGGATTAAACTGAGCCAGGAAGTCGATAAAGTAACAATGCCTGGCAGGAAAAATGCTTATAGATTATACGGAGCTGACGGACACGCTCTTGTTGATTTACTCCAAAGATTCGAGGAAGAGACACCACAGGTTGGACAAAAGCTGCTCTGCAGACATCCTTTCCAAGAATCAAAAAGAGCGTATGTTACTCCAACCAGAGTTGAAGTTTTGCATAAAGTAAGTTCAACAATTTTCATTTTTTTCCCCTGTCTTCTTTAGTTCTTTCATTATGGATATTTAATAAAGAAAAATATTTGTTACAGTTATATTGGAAAGATGGTCAGCTGTATCGTCCTCTGCCAACTTTACACGAGACTCGACAAAGAGTCCAAGAGTCTTTGAGGACTTTACGGAACGATCATAAGCGGAACTTAAATCCAACTCCTTACAAAGTAAGTTCACTCGAAAATCTAAATTCAATTACGAATCAATAAAATTCAAGTTCCAAAATTAATTTTACTGTTTAAAATTAATTTTTCATTTACGAATTTTCATCTTGTTTAGGTTGCAGTTAGTGATGATTTGTACAATTTCATCCATGAATTGTGGCTACAAAACGCCCCGATCGGCCAATTATCCTGAAGTTTTAAAATCAATATTTCTGCAGTACATCAAAAGTTTATCTACTGCGCAACAAATGCGAAATTGTTTGTAAGTCTACCAGAAACAGATCTTACAGAGAAGTCACAACTAGTATACACGTGGATATGTATAGTAGGTAATATATTTCGCTGACATCCCTTTCTGAGACTTGCAGAGGCCTTAACAGAAGAAATTAAGTGGTACAAATTCCACTCCAATAAAAGACTAGTATTTTAGTATATTTATATATAGGGTAATGGGTACAGTAATTGGTCATCTGTGACAATGATTGGCCACTTCAAAATAATCATATATTAAGAGATACTAAAAATTAAAACTTATAAAAAATTGCGTAGAGAGTATTGAGAACAATTTTGCTCTGTTTATTAATAGTTTTATTTGTGAATATATCGTAATTATTTACATTTATAGCAAATAGTCAACCACTTTGCATCCATTACCCTATTATATTATATAAATAGAAAAGAAATTCCTCAGTAAATAGATTTTAGAGATAAACGTTTTATCTTCGTAAAATAGAACAGAGTCTTCTAATATTGTAGTACTTATCGATCGCACTAAGCGATTGTATTTTCGCACCTGAGTCTAAGAGACATAGTTCACGTGAAGCAAGTATTGAGCCGCAAGCGTGCATATTATTACTTTTTGTAATTACATCATATCGATTTTACACAGATATCGATTTTTCAATACAAAGTTTACGAGTTTCGCTGTATATAGAAATTTTATTTTCAAGAAAAAAGTACACATTAAGATATTATGAAAACTGCATAAAGATTTACACAACTGACAGTTGTAGATGACAACACCAAAAATTGGCGATGTTAACATCAATTGACACCTTAATCAGCGTACGCCAATTCTATGCATAATATCTTTAACACAATGCTTTTAACACAAACACTGAGTAGTGAAAAAACTAATAAAATGAAGCTCTGTTAACGGGACTTGAGATAATCATTTTTATTTTTTAAGGATAGAAATTTGTTCCCAGTTATAAAGCATTGTTTAAAAATGAACTTTACTAAATGTTGTTTAAAGCAAAACAAGTTATATTACCAAATTTATTTGAGGGGATCCCGAAATTAGGGAAGGGTGGATATAATGAATTTGTTACTAGCATAATAAGCTAAAGGCACATCACTGGATTATGATCAATTATTTTATTTATTAGATCAAATAAAAGCATTTTTTTTTAAGTGAGTATGAAAAATTGTAAGAAAAAAAATAGAATTTTGTGCATATTATCAAAGTACAAATTAATAGCTTTTTTTTATAACTCTCAAAAGCAAATTGAAAATACCCATCATATTGGTTTTTTATTTATTTTGAAATTGATTATTGTTATGCAACTTTTATTATACTAAAAATTCGAATTTTATGAGTTTGGTTTTATATTATTGTTATTTGATTTTATTTTGTTTTTGATTTTTGATTGAATTTGGTTTTGACAAATTTTTACATCTTTTGTATTTCAGTCAAAAATTCACTCAAAATTTTAAACATAGAAATTATGTCCTAAAGAAATCTCAGCGGATAATTTTGTAATAATATAAACATCTTTATTTATTGTTTTATTTTATATCAACTTTCACGAGATCGCACAAACGTTTTTATTATAATTAAAATTTTTATTATATTTAAAGTGACCATATTTTACACGCTTAAAGAAAGAAAAAAGACCTTTTTGCGGGACATACAGGACATTATTGCTTATTGCTCAAATGCAGGAAATTTTACAGAAAAACGTTTTACGCTTTTACCTTTGCAGAACACATTGCTCAAAAACAGGAATGTCTTGTGAAATACAGAACGGATGGTCACTTTAATTATATCTATACTTTAGTTAAGAAATATTTTTGTGAAAACTTCTACTTTTTTAAAAAAGAAAAAAGCAGTCAGAAAAGTAAAGAGGAAAAGATATACCAAATATGAAATGACATTATTTATAAAAAATTACATCTTTGTTATAATAATCCGCTCCCATCACATTCCGTCTAACGAATGTAAATTTGCTATTTTTTTAAACCTGTATTAATGTTTTAATAGTAGCTGCCTTGTTCAACAATTATTATTATAGAATGCATTTTTCGAAAATGTTGTATCTGAAAAGTTGATGACTCCCATTTTATTAGTAATTAATCTGCAATAAATATTTTTCAGTGTACAGTACTATTTTTGATTATTTATTATGTACTGAAAAAAGATTCATTACTCTTAGTGGCGTATTAATAATAATTTTAAATGAATACACCCGATTATTTTTCACGCAACAAAGAAGAAACTATAAAACCTTAATAATTTTACTCGCTATAAAGATTTAAATTTAAAATACGGTGTAATCTCTAATTTTATAAATAGATCATTATAAGAGTTAAAACTTTCAAAAAATAATTCTGCAAATATGGATAGTAATTCTACATTTTAATTTAATTCTAAATTTTAACTCCTAAAATTCCTTCAAATTTTATGATATTCCTTAAAATCTCTTAAAAGTACTTAAAATTTCTTAAACTATTGGTAAATTCTTGAAAATATCATTAAATTAAACCCCACGACAGTATTTTTCCAATTTTGAGTATCTAAAGGTAAGTGAAGCTAGTTTAGTTTGAATTTAGTTGCTTTTTTAAAGTTGAGTTTTTTTTCTAATTTTTTTTTAGTTTTTTTGACTTACTCAGTTTTAATTATTAAATATATAAACTGATATAATGTATATACTAATTTAAAAATTATACAAGAATGTAAAATCATTCTTTTAAGGGCGTGTTAGACCCAAGATTTAAGATCAAAATTCTATTCTCCATTTCATACAAGGAAAATTATAAATAAATATTTTTTTGCTCTGTAGCAATAATCTTTTTTCAAACATAAGATTGCCTACAGAGCAAAAAAATATTTAGTTTCGATACTTTTTGCAAAAAACGAAGAATTCTAAATTTGACTTCAAAATTCAATATTTTTATTAAACTTGAAAGAATTTTGAATTTTACCGCCCTAGGTCAGGGGCGAATTAAATATTTACACGGCCAGGGACTGTAATGAAAAAATATGATTATCTTATCTTTAAAATTATAAATTTTTATTTATGCATGGTTGCGTGTGCAAATTTAATCTATGTGACGCACAATACAATGATATTTTTTTATTCGAATTCACCGTGCCCTTTGGACGTTGCTAGCCCCCCTCCTTAATCCGCCACTGCTCTAGGCAGCTCGCCATGTTGATCATTGCATTGAAGTCAATACACTCGAACTTCACAATATCGTCCTTCACAACATCCACTTCTTCGCAATATCATCCTATTTTCTTTCACAATAATAACCTGCATGGTTCTACAATCTCACCGATACCACTTCGCATGCGTTGCGCTCCGGGATCTGATTGGTTTCTATTGGCGCGCAGATTAAAGTGGTAAAAAATATTCTTTTTATTTTTTATTATAATTTAATTTAATTAATTTAATTTAATATAATTATATTTTTATTATTAATTTATTAATTATTTTTATTATTAATTTAATATAATTATATTTTTTATTATAAAACAGTTTATATTAAAGCAAAACAAAACGCACTATGCTACACACCACCTACACACATTGAAGGTATAATTTAGGTGAAAATTAGTAGAATTACAAATTAAATTCATTTACTTACAGAGTTTTCTTTATTTTCTTTATCCATTTTTTTAATC
>UCOH01004755.1:0-64495 GCA_900474275.1 Synergus japonicus | reverse complement strand
AATATATATTTTGTAAATAAAGAATATCGTATGTTACTCACTTGAATATGCATTTAATTAATTTTTATTAAAATTTATTAATTTTGATTTATTGAATATTTTTATAAGTTGAAATGCTATTTTTTTAATCAGGTACCTTCTTCTTTGAAAAATGATACACTTTAATAGTTTAACACTTATCATACATTTAACCTATACAATACATACGCTTTTGACATTTCATATTTTTCCGCTATAGACGCAATACGCATGCGCAATGGATGTGACATTTAGGAAAAGGAATTTGGTCGATATTGCGAAAGACTCTGGCACGGATTAGGATGATATTGTGAAGTTCGAGTGTATTATATATATATATATGTTGAAAACACTAACTCGACTGGTAGAGCCACCTACATGTAGGTGGCGAGTTTAATCTCTTACCGCATCTAGGAACTTTGGTTTCGACTTTCGACACATCGGCGAGCGTGTATTTTGGCCTTTATGGTAAAGTATCACATGCCCAAAAGTGACAGCTACTTAATCGATAAAACAGTTTTTAATAGCACACATATATATATAGCACACATATGTATATATATATATCTTTATCTCTATAATTATATAGATCAGTGATACATACATATATGTATTATGTGATTGTATTGAATAGCTACGTGATCAGCCGGTCAGGTCTCGCCACTTTTCATTCAATCTCTGAAGGAAAAATATATCATTAGGTATGTGTAAGATACATAAGTGTTTTACTGAATGAATTACTACATATTCTCGACAAAAGCGTGCCTATTCTAATAATAAGTTAGTGTATACGTTCTTCAATTTGAATTTCTATTCTTAGGGTGAATTAACCCTCAAGGTCAACTCTGACCTTGAGTTTTTATTAGCATTTAAATATTTATTAACTACGATGAAGGAGGAACCGCAAGTATCAGTATGATCGATTATTTTTCATTTATACCTTTATACGTTGAATTACTCGCTGATTTATTTTCTGTGAGAAAATTTCTGCGTGAACTTTATATATTATTATACGAACTAAAATGTATAAAAGTTTAAATTTTGAATCGTCCAAAAAATAAATAATACATTCTCTCTGATGAGAGTGTAAAAATTTATCGATTAAGTAAAATATTTGTGTTTGACATCCGTGCTTATCTTTTTTTAGTTCGAATTTTCCTTTTGATTCAGTGAGTGAACTAAATTCTGCAAAGAAATGTCTGCCACGTATTTAAAATCTTTGAATGATGAGCAACTCAAAGAATTTTTGGATTCTTTTGATACGGTTTTAACGGATTGTGATGGTAAGTGTATGGATATAAAATTTAAATTTGCAAACAATTTAAGTATATTTCTAGTTTTTAAAATAATAAATTTGAAGATTCATAGAATTTAAAAGTAATTAATATTTATTTTTTAATATTCTTTGTTGGCAGGAGTTCTTTGTGTGCACTATAATAAAATTGATAATACTTCAGAGGTGATGAACACTTTTCGCAGCTTAGGGAAAAGAATTTTCTTCGTGACGAACAACAGTATTAATACCAGGAAAGGATTTGCGGAAAAGTTTAAAAATATGGACTTTATCATCGAGGAAGATGACATTCTTTGCACTTCACAACTGGCTGCGGCTTATCTGAAAGATTTGGATTTTAAAAAGAAAGTCTACGTTGTTGGAAACGAGGGTAAATTATTTGATTCAATCCGAAATTTAAATTGTTTTTTAATATTATTTCTTGAATGTGTAATAATACAATAATATTTTTAGGAATAGGAAAGGAATTGGCGGCAGTTGGTATAGAAAGTTTTGGTTGGGGTCCAGATAATATCGAAGTAATGTCTGACGTTGGGAATATAACAATTGAATCTGATGTCGGTGCAGTTATTGTTGCATTCGATGAGCACATGAGTTACAAAAAAATGGTGAAAGCAGCCACGTATCTAAGAGATAAAAATTGTATTTTCCTGGCTACTAATATGGATCAAAGTGGGCCTGGGGACACATTAGTATACCCAGGTAAATAGTAATGAAATTATTTATCCTACAATGTAACTTGAAGGCAATAAAAGTGACTAATTATTATAATTTTTAGGAACTGGCGCTCTTGTCCGATATGTGGAAACTTGTACAAACAGAAAAGCAACGGTCCTAGGAAAACCAGAACCCTACGTACGCAGCGTCATTCAAAAGAATTATAATGTTGATCCAAATCGCACTTTAATGATCGGAGATCGAGGAAATACCGACATTCTTTTGGGAACTCGTTGTGGTTTTAAAACTCTCCTAGTACTCTCTGGTGTAACTTCCCTAAAAGATCTAGAAAAATGGAAAAAGTCTGAACTCCCAGAGGAAAAAGAATTGCTTCCTAACTTCTATACCGACCAATTAGGAGACCTTCTTCCTTTCCTAGAAAAGTGTCAAGCAGAGAAAAACACGAAATGCTAGTACAAATGAGTTAATCATTATTCTAATTGTAAGTCAATTTTGTTTCTGTTGCATTTAATAGTTGTGTTCATATTTATGAAGAGAATATTTCCTCTAATAGGGTTCGGAAATCAATATTGGTGAGTCATATTTATAAATCTATTATAATAGTATCATAGTATTATAAAACTAGCATAGAAACTATATTTACTATCTTTACATATCAGTATCTCCAATTTTGAAACGTATCCTATTCTTGGGAGCGTGATTGTAAAAAGCAGTTAATAAAAATATTTAATAATTAAAGCTGCAAAGTCTAAATTTAGTTGCCCTCAATTATTCATTTTTTTAGATACTATTACAATTTCCAATTTATAAAATTTCTGAAACCTATATTCCAGTAAAAGCGCAAGTTAAGAAACGATGACTCTGCACTTTAGTGCTCGGATTTCAAATTCGCAGTTGCTAGAAAGAGCAGGAAGAGTGTTTCATTATTAACTAGGAGGGGAGTTATCATAATTTTTCTAACAAAAAAAAAACAAACAATTAGTACAAACATATTGACAAGTTCAGCAACTAAACGAGTAAGATATGTATATTTCCAGTGATTAGTACTTATCTTCAGACAGCGGTCCTGTCTGAGAGTTATATAACACTGCACAACCAAGGTCGCTTCTGTCAGAGAATAAGTGGCATTCAGCCAAATCACACATTATAACTCTACTTTCCGTGTGTTCACTCTAAAGCGAAATTACTCGCGTTTTGAAATTCGTATTTACAGGGTATCACGCGATGGCAGTAAAGCGTCTCACATCTCTCTCTAAAGGAGAATTGAAAACCTTCCTCGAATCATTCGATGTCGTTTTATCAGATTGTGATGGTTCGTAATTGTTATTAAAAATATTAATATTGGTCTCTTTTGTCTTGTGATTTTCTTCTTTGTGACTTGCTCATTTGTTCTTGTTACGATTAATTTCCTCTTTGTTACTCTATTCTTCTTTTTGTGATTTTGGAATTTGTATGAATGAAAGAATAAAATAAAATTTTTTACTGTATTCCGATTGTAAGTATCTGTGTTTAAAATCGATTTTTTATTTTATTTTATTAGGAGTTCTATGGAGGGAAACACAAGCGATTAAAGGATCGCCAGAGGCTGTCAGCAAGTTGAAAGAAAAAGGAAAGAGGTTTTTCTACGTGACGAACAATAATGCAAAAACGAGAAGTGATACCGTTGTCAAGTGTAGAAACTTAAATTATGAGGCAACATTGGTAAGAGAGATAAAATATTTTATAAGAGATAAAAGTTGAGTTTTCTCTATTTCGATTAAAAAGACTCAATTAGTATTAAAAAGTTCGAATAATTTTTACAGGATGAAGTGGTATGTACATCATTTTTAGGAGCGATGTACTTAAAAGAAAAAGGATTTAATAAAAAAGTATACCTCGTTGGTAATTCCGGAATGGCTAAAGAATTAGATGCTGTAGGAATTAAACATTGTGGATCTGAAGTAAATAATATCCTAGAAAATTAATTTTTTAATTTTCACTTTTGTTATTAACTTACTTTGTGGAAAAAATTAGATATAAAAATATTTTTATTTCTTTGTAGCCTACTACAATTAGAGAAAATGCTTTGGAAGTTATAACAAACTTTAAACCAGATCCAGAAGTTGGTGCCGTCTCTGTTGGATTTGATGACGATTTTTCTTACTCAAAATTGGTTCAAGCAGCGACTTATCTCAAAAATCCCAATGTGTATTTCATAGGAATGAATCCTGATATCCTCAGGCCTTCGCCAAATGACAATATCTTTCCAGGTAATTTCTAAAGCGATTAAAAATATTGAAACATCTAAAAAGAATTGAGAAATGTTCTAATTCATGAAAATATTTTTCAGGAACTGGATGCTTCATACGAATCGTCGAAATTGCATCTGGAAGAAAAGCAAAAATTCTTGGAAAACCGGAACCATACATGAGCGAGTATTTAATAAAAACTTACAACTTGGATCCAAAACGAACTCTCATGATTGGCGACAAGTAAGCAAAAATATACCTTTTTCAAAACTTAAATAAAATATGCTATAATACATATAATTACAATTAATTTATTAATGACTGAATTTTATTTTAGTTGTTCTACTGACATTCTTTTGGGAAAGCGATGTGGATTCCAAACCCTACTCGTTTTATCTGGAGTCACTTCTATAAAAGACGTGAATGAAATGAGTTTACGTGGTGCAGATGCAAAAGATTTTCTTCCCGATTATTACACGGATCAATTGTCAGATATCACGAAATTATTTTCGAACTAATGATGGTTAATTTTCAGATTATAATTCTTTATTTTGTAATTTATTATTTATTTGTTAGGACATTGATGTTTTGATGTTGAGTATCAAAGAGTCAAATAGTTTTCGAATGTTTCAATGTTGATCATTGTTCAAGTTCCTTTGTATTTTTGTCCAGGATAAATAAATGTATAAATGTTAATAAATATGAATAAATGTGTAACGAATCTAGTTTAAATTTTGCATAAATTTAAATTCAATATTTTGATTTCAAATTGACTGTGATATTCAAATCTCCCGCTCATGGGTCAACTACGTGAGTCATTTATACAATTTTTATATAACAATTTTATTAACACGTAGAAGTTATGTTAATTCTCATTAATTTGTAACGTCCTCTTTTAACTTTAAATACATATTTATCTGTCTTTACATTTTTCGATAAGTACCATCTCAAATTTTTATAAACTTACATATCTATGTGTCTGCTTGAATTCGCGCAAGCGCATGGTTATATAGCAGACGAAAATGACCACCTGACAACTGACGTTGCTTTCTAACCTAAAAATTTCTCAAAAACATGTCTTTCAACAACAACAACAACAACAACAAAATCTGAGAAAATGTCCCTCTCTAGAATTTCTCAATTAACAGTTCTAGCTGTTCAGAAGTGCAATTCATTGCGACGATTTCAAATTCAAACAACAAAACGATTTATCACTAATCAAGAAAAAGTGTCAGAGAATGATATAAAAGAAAATAGAAAATACACGTGGGTCAACCCCCGAAGATGGTATATTCCTTTGGGGATTGGACTTTCATTTTTCTCCATCTACGCCTGGCAACAATTTCAACGAAAACCAAAAGAAAAAGCTATCACTCATGAAATAGTTATCGAATGTTATTGCCACTTGCCTCTGAGAATTACGAGCAGAATTTGGGGTTGGATTGCAAGTATTGAATTACCCAACAGAATGAGACCAACCCTTTACAAATTCTATGCAAGGACATTTAGTGCAAATTTAGAAGAAGTTGACGTCGATCTTTCAAGTTTTCCATCCTTAGTTGACTTTTTCGTGAGGCCTCTGAAACAAGACGCAAGACCTGTTGCACAAAATACGAACATTGTTTCTCCGTCTGATGGGACAATTTTACACATTGGACCAGTGACTAATTGTCTTGTAGAACAAATAAAAGGTGTTACTTATGACTTAAGACATTTTTTGGGTGACAAACTCAATTTAAATTCAAATGATATCATCAAAACAAACAGTGATTATGTTTCGTCACTTCTGAAAAATTCAAACAATCAACTTTATCAATTGAGTGTTTATCTTGCTCCTGGGGATTATCATCGTTTCCATAGTCCAGCCGAGTGGAAAATTAATCTCCGAAGACATTTTCAAGGAAAACTTTTAAGTGTAAATCCAAAAGTTTCTAGTTGGATCCCAGATTTGTTTTCTTTAAATGAAAGAGTGATTTATATTGGTGACTGGAGTGGAGGATTCATGGCCTATGCTGTCGTTGGTGCAACAAATGTGGGATCTATTAGAGTACTTAGAGATACTAATTTAATTACTAACACGAGAAAGTGGCCTAAGGGAAAACAATGCGAGGAGGAGAAATTTGAAGATTTTAGGGTTGCAAAAGGAGAATTGTTTGGTGAATTTAGAATGGGATCGACGGTTGTTTTGCTTTTTGAGGCTCCAAAGAATTTTAAATTTTCTTTTGAAGACGGTCAAAGAATTAAAATGGGCGAAGGATTTGCTAATTGTATTTTCGAGAATAAATGATTTTAAAATGTGCCTAAAGATTAGGGCTGGGTAAGTTAGTTCAAATTTTCAAATATTGTCTAATTTCAAATATGTATTGTCTGCATATTGATTTTTATTGAATTTTGCCCGGTTCTTCTAATAAGAGAGATTAGAAAGTTGATATTTTTATTAAAGAATTTTATGGAGTGATTGCATTTTTTATAAACTTACATGAGTGCGCAAAATATTAGAATTTATGTGGAAGACTTGGTTTTTATTTTATTATGTTTGAAAGACTGTAAATTCCACTGATTTAGTGGAATATTTTCATTTTTGTACAATTTAAACCATGAGTAAGATTGTGAAAAGGGTAATAAATCAAACTTGAAATTAAATTATAAAAAGCCTTTTTATTTTAGAGTAAATGTCAAAAAATTGGGTTATGAAAATGAAGAATGAGGATTCTATTTACAATATAATTTATTTATTTAATTGATGATACATAATTACGACGATGCAAAGGATCGATGATGATAATTTTTCATTACAGGAATATCTTTAAAATTGATATAAGTATATTATTACAAGGGGTAGTTGCGACGGATAGAACGAACTTTCATTAATATCTATTTTTTTTAAATCATTGGTTCTTTTTGTTTCCCAATAATTTTGTACTCCAGATAAAATTAAGAGATATTTTCCATTTATTATTGTAGTAGAAAAAATCTTCGGGCTATTCGAGATTTCTGAAAGTAATGATCCTTTTTCCGTTTTTATTTCACACACTATTGTAGGAAATTCGTTCACTTCTGGATAAGTAGGCGTACCAGTAGAAGACGTTGATAGTGAGGAAAAAAAGAGGAAAAACGACTCGGCTGGCACGATCAATTTTCGAAACAGAATTGTATCTGGGAACTCTTCTGTGTCGCCTGTGGGTTGCGTGTCTTGGTTTTGGGGGTGGAGGTTTTCGAGGGGGTGGACTACAAGGGACACATGACAACTGCCACTGTCCACTATCAGGATTTCTTTCCGGTTCTGGTAATGCGGAAAGTGGTATCACTTCGATAACACCCTCTTCATTCATTGTGAAGCTTCGACTGCTTCTACTTCGTTGTGATGAATTTACTGACGATTTTCGAGCCTGAAATTGATTAAAAATTGGATTCTTACTTAAATTTAGATTTTTTGTTTTAGATATTTTATTTTATTTTTTACCGAATCTTTTTTTCGAGGCCGTCGAACAATTTCCTCATCACTTGAGCTATCAGAGTCGCTGAAATCGGAACTGAAATAGCATTCTCCGGAGCCATATTTTGTGAAATAATGGACAACCGCGAACTGAATTATGGTTGCAAAGATGAAAGCGAAGGAGAGGAAAACGAAAAAATCCAAGGCAGTGGGATACGGCACTTTTGGCAGATCTGTCCTCGCTTCGAGTCCCAAAAACGTCATGGTCAAGACAGTCGTAATGCCTAGGAAAAAAAATTACAATTATGATTATGATTATTATTATTATTATTATTATTATACTTTTAGAGAATAAATTTTACACAATATATTTTTCATTGCCTTTTAGGAACACTAAAGGAACTTAAAATCAGATTTCGTATCTTTCGTCGTTGGATTTGACTTTTCTATCTGAGGAAGAAGAACGGCAGTGTGCGTTGCAAAGTTGTGTTTAAGAGCTTTCTGAAAGAAAAGAACTTACCAAGGGAAACTCGATCAGCGGTGGCTTCTCTGTTGAGCCAAAAAGAAACCCATGACAGGACGACGAGTAGAACACATGGACCATAGACTTGGATAAGGAAGTTTCCCATATGTCTCTGGAGATGGAAGGATACCAGCAGCATCGAATACTCTTCTGAAATTGAGGGAACTTTTTTTTTTTATTTTTATGGTAATTATATCTGCCGAATTTCAAATTTTCAAATCAATTAAAATTTTTAGCTTTTTTTCTGGCTTTCTTATAATTGGTTTGATTTGGATTTTTATTACTTTCGAATTGATACGATTATTTTATTAATTGCTTATTTTCAAATTTAATTCTTCTTCTTTGAACAACTTTAAATAAAGATTTTCATTTAAAGACGCTGAGGACACATATGTGTGTATGTAGGATTAATATAATCTGAAGAGAAATTATCTCTCCAAATTCACATCTAGGGCTGGAAATTTGACATCAAGGATTTTCCACGTCGCTGAGCTTTTTACACGCATGACGAAAGTGCTTAGGAGAAACAAGGTGATTAGGTGGCACTTATCTGAGAAGGGGAGGAAGGATAACAGCGGTTGCTTGCTCAAGATGGCATATCCATCGGAGTATAAGGATGAAGTTCCCCAGGATCTAATATCCGGTACGAGAGTAGGATGAAAATACAGATAAGAGATGTAGAGGCTTTAAATTCTGGGAATGAGGACAGTGATTTAGATTTTTATTAGTGTTATCCCAACAAAGTCTTTGATGGCCGAGAGATCAGAAAGAAAGTACGAAACAAAAATTTAGAGCCACAAGTTCCCAAATGAGTGAAATTAAAATCAAATTTGGCAAAATGACAGACCCTTGACTTAAAATTAGTCTGAGAGGATTTGCTTGATTTGCTTCATTCAAAATGAGGTGACTCGATTATTATGCAAAGGAGCGATACATTGTTTACAAAAATTGTGTACAAAAAATCATAGAATGTACACAATTTTTAGAATGACCCATATTGTGTATAAATTTCATATTTTCATTTAACACTCGTTTAACAATAATTGTCCCAAATAACGATCTTTATTTTTAAATTTTAATTTCAACCTCAATTGAGCTCTAGGGCAATTTGTAAAATTTATACAAGTAACGATAAATAATTCGGATCTGAGTGCACGAAACGAGAATAATTGGGATTCATTTACAATTCGGTGAATTTCTGATGTGTGTCCATTGTACCCCAGAAAATGAACTTCGTCTTTATTAGATTTCCATTGATATCGATCGAAATAATAAAGAAAGAATCCTACTAAATTTTTTAAGTCCAGCTTTCTTGACCTTGAATAAAAACTGACCTGTTTTTTTCTTATTATTTTTTAATTTTCAATTAATTGATTTTTATTACTCACTTTGGGCGAGTGAAGGTTCTGTGGATTGATTTGCTGTTGGATTTGCAACCAGGTCGAATTGAGAGAGTTTCATATCTTTGGAAATTGCAACTTGTCTTTCTGTATTCCATATGTAGATTACATCTCTTGTTGTGTAGCCAACTATAAAATTATTTTAAAAATTCATTATATCAAAGAACTATTATTGATTAAATAAAAAATATCACTGAAACTTTAAATAATATTTTTAGTTCTATAATTATTTAATCGCATGTATTTTTTTGAATAATAAAATTATTTTTGGGTATGATTCTTTCCTCAGGTAGTAAGACGTAATTCTAGAACCAAATACTCTTGACTGTTTGATGAAGAGAAGATTTTATCAAGTCGATATTGTCTCTAGTGAGCTGCACTCGACCTTCTGATAAATCTGGCTCATTACTCTCCTCAATAAGATTTTTCGATATAGACTAACAAGGACTTATCATGGAACATAAGTTGCCCTAGAGATTAGACCTTACCTTACCTTACTTTCGCACTGATACCGAAGAAATAAAATTTGAATAGGAATAAAATATTATCTAATTTATGGTAAGCTGACAGAGAAATAATTTATTTTATTGGATAATATCAATCAGAATTTGCATAAAAATCAAATTTTTTTTTTAAGTGTGTATGAAGATACTTACAACTGCCGAATTTTAGAGGACATCTTTGTGTATCCATGGGGAAGTCTTCCAAATTCATGGGACAGCCAGCTTTGATTGTGAGTCTGAAAAAAATGTTATTTTATTTTATTTCAAAATTATAAATTTTTTTTAATTTGAATTTTATTCGAAATTTGAAATAAACATATTGCATTTTTAAAACCCTTCTAATGAAAATATTAAAATTAGAATTTGAATGCTTCAGGTATTACTGGTGGTACCAGGGTGGATTTAATCGTAACGGTAGAGACTGGAAATGTGCTCTTGTGTCTGTTACTTGAATGGGTACTACATGATCGGATATATAGGGGCAGGAGTTTGATCGAGTTACGTGTTCGACGTATTGCAAATTGCAAACTGTGAACAACTGAACAGCCAGTTAAACTTTAGTCGAGGTGAGAGACTAGTCGATTTCTGAGCAATCCGATTCAAATTGGAAATTGAGTCGTCGTGATTGTCAAACTGTTCTGGTAATCGTACCGTTCCATACCATAATCAACCATAATTGAAATATTGACGAAAGGAACCGTCACCAAAACACACAATCATTTTCCAAAGAAAAACTTAACTCAAAATTTAAACTTAGAGAAGTCTAAACTTTCATTTTTAAAACAATTTCATTTAAGTTTTAAAAATTAGAAAACTTTTTGTTGTCTACTTTTGTTAGAAAATAAATTAATTATAGACGCAATTCAACTGGAAGAAATTTACAAACTCTTTAGAATTTAAATTTGAAGTTTCAGTTATGAAGCAAAAGTATACAAATTGTTGCCCTTGCTACTTGAATCTCAATTCTTTGAAATTTGAAATTCAATCTCTGCAATGAATTTCGATCATGATATAAACGTGATGATTCGAATAAAAGACTTAAATTGAAATCAGATAAGAAAAAAGTAGTATGAAAATGATAAAAGGATGGAAAGAAGTCAAAAGTTATAAATTTAAATTCAGTTGACTTTCTCGAAAGCTGGGTTTATATAGACCCCTTGTATCAAATGTAGAATTGATCATAGAAAGTAAATGGCAGACTATGAGAATTTCCAGTTTAAGTTAGAGGGTGAAATCTCAGGGTGAAAGGGTGGTTGTCAAGCGGTTTTGTTGTACTTGTATAAGAGAGGAAAATTTCAAGGTATGAATACCACAACTCGAAGGATCATCTCAAGTTCAAATTACTCTGGAAACTATAAGCTGAAGTTGATCAAAGTCTTGCTTCTCATCTTTGATAAACTTCAAAAACTTTTTAAACAGTTAGCATTTTTTTAATTTATGAAAAATAACATTATTTAGTAATGACTAATCATTTTTTGTTCTTGAAATTAAATCTCTGATGTCTTGATATGAACTAAATTATGAACTAAATTTAAGCAGTTGAAAGTTTCAGAGGTGATATGAGAGAACAGAAGAGGACGGACAAAAGCAACGTAATTCAATGACAGGAAATCTTCTTAAATGGAAATACTTGCGCTTAACTTTCTACGAAATTAGCTTTGGAGACAAATCAGAACTTGAAACTAAAAGAGAAAGGGAACAGCTTGCGAAGCTTGTTCATTTGTTTGTCATTGTTTAGTTCTATTAGAAAAGCAAATTAGAATAAAAGTTTAAAATCTAGTTTATTATTTAAAATTTTATTTTAATTAATTTAATTTCTCAATTAAAACTTATTTTCTTTTAATCGTGTTTTTAATAATCATGATTATGTATTTTAATAGTAAATAACTAAAAATGAATAAAAGAAACAATTTATAAGGAAAAAAAAAAAAAAAACTCTTAAGGGAATTTTTTGCGTATTTTATTACAATTAGGGTTGAAAAATTATGCGACACGTTTTTCTGCTGTCTTGAAGATTTAAGCGGAGAAAAAGTGAAAGTGAGTGTAAAAAAGAAGCCTTTAAAAAAAAGTCTTTTAGTTTACTGAAATAAATTTTTTAATTTAAATGATAAAGCTTTTTTTTATTAATTTCAGAATTGATTTCATAATAGAATAATTGTCTTAAATTTTTAAAAAGCCGTTTTGGAAAATGCATATTTGAACTGTTTTCGATGGTGTCCTAATTTGCATTACAAAGTCTAAAAGTTGGACTGAAGCGATTCTTGAAGTTCATTTAATTGCGACCGGAAGCCGGAAACGCTTCACGGTGTAAATTGCACCACCGGGGACCGGGGATCGATCTAGTTTTTTTCCCGCTATTTTTTTCGGTAAAATTTTGTCAAAAGCCTTTTCTCAACGCGATAAAAAAGTATAAATTGTGTTTAAAATACTCCTGAAAATATCTGAGTTTTTTTTTTTTTTTTTTTGTTTATTAATTGTTTGAGGACCATAAAATATTTTGATTAGAAAGTTATTTTTATTTGAAAAATTTCTTATTTAAATAATATATATTATTAAAAAGCTAATAAGCGATGTAAAATTAATTAATAATAATAAAAAATTAATTTTGTGTTTTTAATAGATTATAAAAAAATATTAAAATAAATCTGAGAAATAAGGAAAAAATATCGAGTGGATGTGAAAATCTTGTTATATTTTCAGGTGAGACATGATGGCACCTTGCCACATCTTGGAAGAAATATAGAGGGGCCCGTGAATCATAGGATCGACAAATCTTTGCAGCTTTCGATGTAGTAACGAAAAGGAATGAACTAGAGCGTTAAGTGTACACATACGTGCCTTCATAACGCTCTGACTACCTCAAGATGCTTCAGAATTTCACCTCAATCCCATATCTCATATTTACCACTTTTCAAATATTTTTTCAAAAATTTTTTTTTTTAAATACTCTCGCTGTCAACAGATATTCATATTTTCGAATAATTTTTCAAATTGAGAGAAGTTTTATGTTGATTCAAGCGTTTAATTGAAAGTTTATTTCACCAAGAAACCAATATTTGATTACATAGTTAAAAATTCGATACGAAAATCCCTGGGTAAATCCATAAAAAGATATTTAAAAAAAAAACCATTTCAGTTGTTCGAATTTACTTTTTATTTCTCTATTTAATTGTATGCGTATATATTTTCAGCGAGTTGATTCAAACATTTAAACGTTTTTATTCATTTAATGAAATACAAGCTGTTTTATTCAATGGGGATTAATTTTGATAGAAGAGTATAAAAGTTATGAAAAAGTGAATTTATCCTACTGTGCCGAATATATTTACGAAGGGCTGCGTAAACATTATATTGTCGTAACATACACGCTTTACACGTAGCTTTTGGTCGCCCTCACGATCAAAATTTGTCCAGCGAAAAATGAAACATGGTGCCTCTAGTCGCGAAAGGAGAACATGGCGTGAATTCCAGATGGAGTATTTTCTATGGAGATTTAGTATCAAGAGATAGATTGAAATCTGAGAAAATGTAAAAATCTACTCCCCCGGGAAAATAAAAGTCTTCTGACATAGGAATCGGAGATCAAATATATAATACCGAATGCATATTACACAGTTATTAGGAAAGTGAATTCTTTCCATTTCAGAATTTCGATTTCATATTTATAAAGGTATTGAATCAAATTACATCAGAAAATCGAATACAAATTTACCATATATACTACATAGATATTACCTACATATAATCTGAAATTTTCTTTAAAGCCAGATGCTTTTAAATATTGTTCTACTCCTGCACTAAACACTTGAAATAAACTGTATATCAAATGAGGTGCCTTTAATTATATATTAAAGAGTCTATAAAATTATAATAAATCGTTCAATTAAATAATTACGCCGCTTTCTAAATTCACGACAGAGCTAATTTATCTTTTTTCTTGATAGATAGTCCCATTTCCGAAACAGGATGTTCGAAACTCGAAGAGGAATTCTGTTCATTTCCTGGGAGATGACCCCCGAAATATGGTGGTCATCTATCAAAGTTAATCCTCCATACTGAGTCAAATAGGGAGTGGGGAATGAAAATAGGGATGAGAGGCATTCCTCGGGAGAGTTTCATTTTATAAACCTTTGTGATTTCGGATTCTCAGCAAAATCTTGAGTGTAGAGAGGAGGTCAGAGATAATCTTCAAATCGACGGGTTCTTCTTTTAAATGAACCGCGATCTATAACAAAAGATCTCTCCAACTGTAATATGTTTCCAATATTTTGATAGAGCGAGGTGATTGGAATTTTTGAATCAGGTTTTACAACATTCATGCAAAACTAGGACTCGTCATATTTTCTTCCGGGAATAATCATAGACTTAAAAATAAACTGCAATATATCCAAACGAAATGGAAAGACGAATTCTGGTATATTTACTCATTGCAATTCAATTTATATTCGTCAACCAAAAGGTATATTTTACTTTTCCTTTCAGAGAATTCGAGAACGATTGGAAAAGTGGAAAGTTCGACGATCAGATCACGTCTATGGTTTGTTTGCACTATACTTTATTAGCAACCTCGTACCAAACTTCGACGAACCGTCTAAACGCAGCAACTATTGCCTGTGAAAACCAATAAAGACACTTCTCCGTATTTCTCAGAAGCTATGAGACAGTATTTGTGGCTGAATCAGTCCTTTTGCTGTCGAAGCTAATGTGGACTGAAAATCCTGAAAAATTCCCATTTACACGGAGAAAAATGGATATTAAAAAGTAATATCTAGCTATATTTAACTATGGGACGACTATCGAAATATTTAGATATAATATCTTGATATTAAAATATATAATCCAAATATCTAGATACTCGTCCCATAGTTAAATATCTGGATATTACTTTTTAATATCCATTTTTCTCATTTTTTTCATTAATATCCATTATCTCTACAACAAAAATGAACAATGCTAATAATACTATTTTGAAAATTAGTTATACTCAAATTGTACATACGCGAAATATTAACTCTTTAATTTATTATATATAAATAGGTGTAATCGCTTTTTTAGGCCATAAAGCTTAAATGTTTAAATTCATGTTAAAAATAAATTGCCCGAACTCGGTTTTATCTACTTGGCTCTCTATTTGCAGATTTCTGTAAAAGGGATTTTAAACTTTCATTCCAGGTCTGACTCTAACTCACTTTAACTACTGATTTCTATTTCCAGGTTTTGCTAATATTGTCACAACTTTGTCTAACTGTAATTAATTTTCCAACTCTTTTTTTTTCTATTCTCATCGGTGACTGAATCGTAAAATTGTAAATTCAAGTATAAAATAAAAACATTATTTTAATTGCGATGTCTGACTAGATCCGAATTTATCTACTTATACCAAGTCTTCACTATATGTCTGACTCTTTATGGATTTTTTGCATTTTGCTTTTAATTGTTTTGATACTAATCGCTTCTTAAAATCAAATATAACACTAAAATTCAGAACTATTTTTAAACAACACGTCGTACTAAAAATAATAATTCTTTGCGAGTGATTTCGATGTTTGTTAGTTTGAAGCTCATCTGATTTGATTGGAATTTCCTTTGATTGGTATCAGTTCGCTGATTCGAGTAATTCGCGTTTACAATTCATAACCGAATTTTATAGGTGATTGCAAATTCGGCGAGGGATTTTTACGCTCGCAGATAAATAAGTTTGCAATCAAAAATATAAAAATCATTATTAAGTGATTATAAATTATAATTCAATTGAATTTCTTTTATTTTACCTGGAACTGTAGAGAACACGACCATCTTTATAGAGCCTGACAAATTTATTTGGACTCGTGATAGTGTGAAGGTAACTTTGCTTTCCATTATAGAAATAAGTATCTGGTTTCCATATTCTTTGAAGCATGGAAATACTCAGTGCTAAATGCTCTTTATTTCCTTGAAATGCTAAACGTTTATCCACCCATGATTGCCTGAAGTAACAATCCATGGAGTAAGTCTGTAAAAAAATAATTAATATATTTATTAATTGCTCGAAACTGTCGATTATAGTATTAGTTGTCAAATTATAATGTGGAGATTTCTATTTTTTTTTTTTAATTTTTAGGTAATTTTCTAAATTACCATGTCAACTTCCGAAATGGGACCCATGCTTCGAACCATAATGTCCACTTCTACAGTAGCTGGTGGACCTCCAAAATCTGGTCTCACACTATTATCATATCCTCTCAATAAATTATCCAAAAGTTCGCTAATGTTGCTGTGATTATTACTCTGAGTCCTCTGACGTGTCGATGTTTTTGGACCAGTTGCAACTCTGTAAATATTTTTTAAAAAATTGTAATTAAAATAGATTAAAATAACTTACAATTTATAATTTAAAGTGTAAAAATTTACAAATTTAAATTTTAAACTTGCATTCAGCTTTAGATTCTGAAAGTGTTTTTAAAAGCTTTCAATCAAACTCGAAACTTGATTTTAAAAATTTGATTCTTAAAACTTTGGATTCTAAAATTGATAAATGGAATTTAAATACTTAAACTTTAAAGACAAATAGACTAGAGCAAGTTTAATTAAGGAATTAATTAAACAAGAATATATCTTTGAGGCGAAATTATCACTGCAAAATGTGTAATTTTAGGAAACTTTATTTTCAATCATTTCGCAATTAACTGAAATCAAATACCTGTCTTTGAGTTGTAGAACATTACACAAGCTCTCCGCGGAATTATAAGATGTAAATCTCAAACCCTGTGGAACTTTTCAATTTGAATCGAAAGTCTAGGCAGAATATAGCAAATAAAGAAATGTGGAATCACAGAGAGAAAATCTTGAAAACTTTCGAACGAAGGTTTTATTCTATGCAAAAAATGTAGAGAATAAAACGTTTTGAAAAATATATACAACGTTAGTAACCATTTTGAGAAGGAAAACATGTAAAAAATTAATTTAATTAAATTGAGTATTTTTAACGTAACTAAATACAAATTTAAAAAATGTTACAGGTTTCTTGTTTATTTAAGGATCTGGAGTCGACACTTTTACTATTCGGATTCAGGAGGAGATTTTAGTTCATCATTCAGAGAGAGCGTCGATATCCACACTAAGTTTAGGAAAAGCAATTTCACGGAAGAGAAAAATCGCGAGGCAGGATTATAAGCCTGACGAGAGTTCTTAACGGGGATTAAACTAGAGGAAGAAACCAAGAGCTTAAAAATTGCTATCAGTTGAGAATTTAAGGAAAAAGTACAATTTCATAAATTTTTCGGTAAATTGATGATTGTTTGGAACAAATTCCTGCAGAAAATTAAAATGACTAAATATTTTTGTGAAATAGTTATAAATATTTATAATGAAACGTTGCAATAAATGTTATAAAACTTACAGCAACATTACAAAAATGATGAAAAGGCGTAGAAATAAAATGTCGAGACACTTACAGGAATGAGGCATAGGAAGTGATGAGATTAGCGAAGGCGAGCAGAACTCCCTGCTTCATGATCGGCACCAACTGGTCCCCACTTCCTTTTCTCGATCGGATCATCAATTCGTTTTTCCCGATCGCTAGCACATTACTCTCTGCAAATGAAAAACTGCGAATTAGTTGAATTTAAATTACTCTCATCGGATACATTTTCAGACCAATCGATATAACCAATCCAACTTAGGTGAAGGCAATCTCCAATTTCCTACTCGATGCTCTCTAATTAAAGTTCACTTAGGAAGTAAGATAAAAAATAAATATAATATATACCATAAATATAAAGCAATGGAAAATGTTTCATAATATTCTTGAAACCAAAACGAGAATGAATGTCTCGATGGTGGTCGAATAATTGCTAAAATCTCATTTACTTTGATTTCGAGTGTTCCAAATATGAGGAACCACTGTTTTGGTAGGAAGGCAAACATGACGTTGATTTGGTGCCGTTTACGAGTTGCAATCACAAATCAAATGTTTCGAACTCGTGTGTAATTTGCCACCTTGGCTCGAGTCCTTTGATATGACCCAGGGGAATTTGGAATCATTATTAGTCATTTGCTCAATGGACCTTATTCCATTATTTCAAAGCAAACTATTATCAAGTTCATTTTAATTTATTTTTTGTCTGCCGTTTTAATACTCATTGCGGTATGGTCAATTATTGTTGCAAATATTGGCTGTTTAATTCACACGGCAATGGCAACAATTCCTCACTGATTGATGAAGGATAATCAGAGGGCTTCGATAAAATTATCTTCCGACTACTATTATCTACATTATTTGTTGTTCACTTTGTAATTAAATTTCTATACAAGGCATCATCATTAAGTTTACTTTTAAGGACAGTGATAACAAAAATTACCAGCAAGCGAATAATTATATTCCCTAAAGATTATTCATATATATATATAGTATTTATAGTATAAAAGAGATCAGATTACTTCACATCAATTAAAACCAATCGTATACTCAAAAAATGTTTTTTACTTCAGAATTAAACGGAATCTAATTTAAAGCAGAGTCTCAGAACTTTGATAATCTCTTATTTTCGCTTCCGCTGGAGAAATACTTCAAGAACTATTTCAAAAGTATTTCCTCAATCGAACTAAATTAGGGCTCGAATCTCTCTATTAATTTTAACAAATTTTGTAACAAAATTATGCATATTTGAAGCATCTATCCCAAAAAATTTTTCATCATTTTAATTCCTATTGAATTTGAAGACCATCAAGTGGAATTATGGTTTTTTTTTGTATTTTGTAGCTTTTAAATTTTAATATATGTATTATATAATTTCGAACTATAAAAAAAGTTCAAAATTGAAATCGTTCAATAAGAAGTTTTCAACTTAGATATCTTTTATTTCAAAAACTAATGAAAATAAAATTCGGAACAAGTGAAGGTTTCACTAGGCAACGGCTACCAAACAAGAGCCTCCATTTTCAGTTTTTTATAGTTGTTCGGGATGTGTTGAATAAAATTTCAGTTCTCTCAAAATTTAATCGTTTCCCAGTTTTTATAAAATTATTTCGTGTCTTCGTAACCTTTGAAGAAACTTCAAATATTCCTCAAGTAATAGTTTTCCTGAAAAAAAAAACATTTTAAAAATAATGATTTAAATTTAAAAGCACCAAAGTCTCAAACGATTTCAAATTTATTCCCTCAAACATTTTTCATTGTGAATCTAAATATCTTTTATAAATTAAAACATTAATACTTCAATTTTATCATCGATTTAGAAGCTGAAATATTCTCGGGTCCGGAGTTTGTCGTCGGAAATTTCCTTACAATTATCTTCCCTCCGTCGCTTCTAATTTGTGACGAAACAAAATTATCTCTTTGAATTTATCGGTTCATTATTTCCTTAATTTCAATATTTCTAAATAAATTCTTTCCTAAAGATTTTTAATGATCCTTTTAAATCTATATTTTTTATTAAATCTATTTATATTTCTTTTCTATTTATATGTCTTTTCCTTATTCTGTCTACTACTAATTTTTATAGATTATTATTGGATCAGTTAATTTTTAATTAAAATTTTTATTTTATTTCTAGAGTGCTTGAAGACATCCCCTCTGGACTTGTTTTTTCTTCAGTCTGGACCGTCCTATTTTTAAAGGAAGACTTTTTTTTTTCTCTGAGTGGAAAAAAAAGAAATATTCAAAATGGTTCGACCAACAAATCCAAAATTGATGCACAAGGTCATGGATGCTGTCGTCCATCTTGGAGAAACTAAAGGATCCTCAGTTCGTGATATTCTCCAACTTGTAAAGAAAGGCTCAAATGGACCAAACAGAAATCTCACAATGCAGGTCAGATTCAATAATTAATTTATACTATTGTTTTCAAATCTAATTTATAACAAGTACTTGAAAAGTCATTTTTGCTCTTATTGTTCAAGGTTCAACGAGCTTTAAAACATGCTGTCACTGCAGGAATCTTGAGGTATAGTAACAGTCGTTATAAACCTACGATTGCACTAAATCAAGTCACTCACACTCCAAGACGTCGTCGTACTGAGGATGAATACAAAATCATCGAAGAATTGCCTGATGCTGATGAATCAACAACTGGAGGAGTAGATCCATTTGGAGCCGTTGAAGATCGTAGAAAGTGAGCAAAATGATTATTTAAAAAATTAAAAACATATTTTTCCATGGGACAAATTTACAAATTTCCATTTAAAAAATATGATAGCCTATAAACTAAAATAAAAAATTCCAGATTATAGTTTGAAAATTAAAATTCTTGAAGTAGAAGTACTTAATATTTATAATTTCTAACTTTAAAATTAAAAATAATTTTTTTTAAGGCGGAGGAGAGGTAGTCGAAGCAGGAGGAGGGGAAGTCGACGTAGGAGGGGAAGGAGTGGACGCAGGAAGAGGGGAAGGAGGCATACTAATGAGGAATATGAGGATGTGGGGCCCATCGATCAAAAGAAAATGGGTCTAAAATCCAGGGTTCGAGAAGATGAAAGTGTCGACCACACAGCTCACAAAAGTCGAAATTCAGATAAATATTCCGACATTTCTGGAAGCGATCACGAAAGCAGAAACCGAAGTCAAAAACCCAAACCCGAACATTCACACGGTAATAAAATTGCTCTAAATAATTTTAACATAATATTATTAAATTATATAATATAATTAAATTTTAAAATATTTGGGTTATTTATATTTCTTGAATTTCTGAAAATTGAGATTCTAAATTCTGAATTGAAATCGATTTTTCAGCCTCAAGAAGATCGACTTCAAAATCTCGACTAAGGGAAGAAGTTTTTGAGAAAAATAATAATAGACGATCCTCCTCAAGACATCGAAGTCAGCCGCCCCGCAATTCTCAGCCTCCAATTGATGATTCAGACGCCCCTAATGCAATGGATTGCGAAGATGATGTTCATGATAATGGAGCTGATCATGACACTTGCGAAAACAAGAACTGTGGAAGCGACTGTAGTTTGCACTGAAAGTATTGTCGCTATCATATAAAAATCTAATTTCCTCCTTTTTTCGAAGATCAAATTTTAAATTTATAGTACAATTGTAAAGTTAAAATCAACTTAGTTCTACTCAGACTAAAATCGTTCGAATAAAATCCAATTTCGAGAAAAGGAGAAAGATAATCTATAATTCAGATTTAAAAAAATCCTCCCGTGAGGAGCAGCTCTTTATAAAATGTAAATTGTGTGTCTTCAGTTAAAATTTCTAATGTCTTCTTAGACAGTGAAATGAAAGACTTGTCGAAAATGTCGAAAGACAATTTTTTTTGAGTCCTTTTCTTTAATAAATTTACAAATACAGAAAAAGTTGTTTACGGTATTTAGCTTGAATAGGTTTAATATATTTTTTTTTCTTTTCAGTTTTACTTTCACTTATAATTATCCTCGAAAAGAAAAACTCATGTTTCATTCAAGTAAAATTTAGTCGTGCCTAGGGCACTCGATTTTTCGTTGAATCGGACGACTAGAATAGAAAAGCTTTTTGGTGTTATCAGTTTAGCCAGTGGCTCTCTCCTGCAGGAAGAATGACGCGAAGTGAAAAGGTCCTGGTAGCAGAGAACATGTCGATTGCCGATCTTTAACTTTCTCTAAAAAATCTACATTTTTTGGTCAAGAAATCTCTCCTTTTAAAACAGAAATGAGAACGTAAAATCTCTCGGTCAAGAAATCTTCTTTTAAAGATAAAAAAGATAGTTCAAAAAATAAAATCTAACAAAATATTAAAAGTTCGATCCTAACTTTCTTGAAATTTGAGTTGAAAAAATTTACAAAAATACCTTTCCTTCTCTTATTAAAACATTGAATTATGCGCGATCGAATTTTGTACTAAGCCCAAGAATTAATTTCCCTTTATCTCATATCTTGACCTTAATAATTCAGTCCATATTTTCGAATTTTTTTTTTTTATAGTACAATTGCTACGAGGATACTTTCTACCATAAAGTAAATTACTGAAGAGAGTAAAAATCAAACAAGAGTTTTCTTCAATGGAAATTAATGATTCTAATACTCTCTAGCCTTGATTGAAAAGCCGATTGTGATCAATTTTAAAGAAATAAGTAAAAGAGCTGCTTTTAAACCATTTTTCAATTTCGCTTTCTTACCTTTATTATCATTGTTATTATCATTAAAGTCGAGAAAATAAGTGAGAGAAAACTGAAAAGAGCTTTTTACTTTTCTGATGGATTAACTGAAGCACAAAAAATCTGTTAATGACCTGATAGCTACTAAAATGCTGACTTGTTTGCTGGAAAGAAGATTTCTTTGCGCATCACAATCTCATCTTTAAATTGAAACTTGCCTCTTTTTTAATGAAAAAATATATTTACATAAAACCTTTTATTTCAATTTCGAAATTTTCGAATTTTCCAAAAGGTTTTTAAATTTAAATAAAAGAAAATTGTTCCTTTCGTTCCGTCAAGATAAGAGAGAAGAGTCGAAAAGTGTTAACGTGAGAATCACTAGAAAACGTGCTCTTGACACATATCCATAACCTGAAGTCGATCTGATGTCAGCAAAAAATCTTTGACAAAGGATTTAGTGGAAAAGTTCTTGAAAAATATCTTAAATCGAATTGTTAAAAAATTGCACGATCTTGCAGACTTTCAATTAAGAACTAATGATTTTTGTAGTAATTGTTTCTTTTAATGTTTCAAACTAGTCTAGCATTGAGAACAGTTTTAAAAATTAAATTCACACTTCTCAGTGGAACTGTTTGTGGGTATCAAGAGGGAAATAATTATAATTCGTGGACAGTCTTCCGATAAACTGACGAGAGTAGGTAGAGAATTTTTTTATCTCTTTTTTAGGAACATTTCCGGTTCTCCATTTCTTGTATTAAATTTATCCGACGTCGTCCTTACTTTCGAAAGTCGAGGACTTACTTTAGACTCTTAAGAAGAAAACGTAAATTTAATGAGCATCAAACAAGATATTACGAACATTACTGAGGGAATATTTCTTTAGAAAGGAAGTATAATACAATTTTCTTCGTCCTTGTAAATAATTAATACTATTTACTGAGCTTAAATCTCCCTTTCTAAAACAAATAAGAGGATAAAGTATGTTTCGGTATTATAGCGAAGCAGATACCCAACGATTTCAAAGCGAGATTCAAACTTCATCGGGTTCTAATTTTACAAGTTCTACCATCTTTTGCCCCGAGTTTATTTGCCGGAAAATCCTAGTTTATGTTGAGGAAAATGTTACGGTGTTAAAGCGTCGCGAAATATCGACTGTGACTAATGCAGGTGATTTGAAACCTTTCTTAGATAAAGATTTGAATGAAAAGAAAAACTAGAAATGCTAAAATATGTGGAAAGAAATCTGAAAATAATGGATACGAATTCTTGGAAAGTTTTCTTTTATTTCGGTGAATAATGGACACTTTGGAAAAGTTTGAAATTTACTAGCAAACAAATAAGGAGATTTAAAAAAAGTTAGATGTAAAGAAGAAAAAAGAAACATACATTTTTTTTTTGTCAAATATTCAAGCAAATCTAAGTATTCAATTTTTTATAAAGCTGCCAAATTTCAATTAATTCAGAAAGCTCGTATAATGAAACCGTATAATGAATCGTATGAGTTTTTTTTTTGTACCCTCTATTTATTTTTTTGCAGGCCGATGCTTTTTACATACATCTAACTTTACAGTTAGGCGTCCTTCCTCTCAATTCTTTACAACAGGAAAAAAATTGCTCTTCAAATAAAACTTTTATCATAAAAGTTTGCAGCTATTCCGAGTTCGCTGTACATTCACTTCAGATTCTTAATTTAGAATTATTGAATTAAACTCCCTAATGTGTACTTTCCTCAAATTATAATTTTTAATATCTTTCAGACTAAATTCATCATGGAACTTTTAATTTATGTACTGTATGTCATAAAAATAATTATATCTTCTCTCATAAATTATAAAAATCTATAATCAAGATTTTGAGGATTATATGAGAATTGAAAAAATACTGAATAGCTCCTTTTCCTGATATATGTGAAGAGAGGATGACTAAATTAAGGAAGAAATGCATAGTAAATGATGTTACCGAGAGGATTATAAATCCTTGTCGTTATAGGAGAGGCTCAGAGGAGTAGCTTATTAAAAAGGGAAGCCGAGGGTGAAAGGGAGTTTTGGACTCACTTTTTTAGTAGAGACGATTGGAAAATCTTATATATACAAACCATTTTTTTTCAAAGGTTGTCAATTATTCTTAATTACATTATTTTCAAAGCCAAATTCATATCTAAAATTTGATTTATAATAAAAATCATCAGACTAAATTAATAAGAATAAATCTTACGTTTCTTTGTCGATTTCCAGTGGACAGGAGCCTTTTCTCTGCTGTCGATTTTGGCACTTTCATTTTCTAAGCAGTTATTTTTTTATTTTTGGGTCACGAGTACATTTTCTTTAAATAATGCGTTTTTTGCACAATTTCAGGGTATAACTTCACACACTTTCGTCTCATTTAAAAATTTCATAATCACATCTGTTCCGCTCGTTCACTCCTCACGTAATAACACCTCGAAATCATAACATCTCCTCGTATCTTTTAATTTTCCTTTTTTGTGCATGAACCCACAAACATGTAATGTCGCTTTTAAAATGAAATTATATTTTACTTGTTACATTTGTTAATAAAAATACCTCCTAACTCGTATTTTTTTTATTATGCCAGGTTACGGCTTGCATAAAACACGAAAACTATTTTTTCCCGTAAAATCAGAAACATTTTGCATTTTTAATAAATAAATCAATAAACAAGTTAACAAATAGTGTAAATTATATATTTTAAATGTGTTTCCGAAGAAGCTTCTCCATTTTTCTTTAAATGCCTTTCAAGGTATAATTAAAAATATAAATATTAATATAAATAATATGTGTATAATATTTCGAATATAAGTATCGATATAATGGCATAATTTAGATGTTGAAAATATTTATAAAATTTAAATTATTTTATCATTTCTTTCTCTTCAGATTCTTTTAGAAATTAAATCTAAATGTATTTTAATTATATATCTGCAACGAATTTTTTTAGTAAAGGCTCGCGCGAGTACCAAATAAGTCACCCCGAGAAGCACGTGGCGAAGCCACGATGCACACTGGTGGTAGCTTTCTACTAGGACAGCTGACGAGTGATAGCTGCCTCCTCCACCCCCTACCCTTATTTCACCCCCCCCCCCACCCCTTTCACAACCCATACTTTCCATTTGAACCAATCCTATGATTTTCTCACATGTTCAACATTTAATCTTATTTTTCTATAATAAATTTCAATAAAAGCAATTCTCAACATCGACTATTTTATACATATATAATGTTAATTTAACGATTTTCTCGCTCACGCGGAAATTAATATGAATTTAATTATTAAAACGCGTTTACAAGTTAAATATTTATTATGTAAGTGATTAAATTTAAATCAATCAAATGGATGCATTTATATCAGATTTTAAGCTGCCTTTTAATTAATTAATATCGATAAATATTAATATTGATTATTAGGAAAATTAAATATTATAGATAAAAATTAAATGTCTTTAATTATTGAAATAATGCATTCCAAGCGATTTCTCATCCACGCCCTTATGATGTTCCTTGCTGAATCCATTCTTGCCTTTGCCTTTCGAGTAACAGGGTTTATGTCGATTTTAATAACCCAATTCGGTCTCTAATATCGATAATCCTATTGTGATGGGAAATCTTCGAGAGCCAAAGATTCAGGCACCTAATGCAGTGTCAACAATGGATCTTTTCAAGAAGTTCCTCCCCAAGTCTTGCAACCATTATATTCTTTAAAACTGTCTTCAGGATCATCTCTCTTGTACGTTAGATACTATAAATAGAAAAGGATCCACGAGTAAAATACATATTATATAGAGATTATGTTGAAAAAATAAGCCGTCAGATAATAATACAAGTATATTCATCTTAACTCTAAGTAGGGATCAAATTTCATTGCTTACTTGAGGGGATGCTTCATCAAAGTAATGGGGAATAAAAATTAATAAAAAATGATGAAGAAAGATATCCTACCGAAAAAAAGCCGAACGAATTTTAAGGAATTCAAGGTATTTTGCACACTTTTGAAATCCTTTGTATAGAACATTTTAAAATCCTTTTATATTATAAAAATGGTCTAGAATCGTTTTAGTAAAAATTCGCTATATAAATAAATAGGATAATAAATATTTTAATTAGCTACCTTTTAATTAGAAAGCATGATCTAGTTAATTGAACCACAATCATAATTTTCGCTCTACAGATATATTTTCTCATCACTTTCTATGCGGTCAACGTGATATTCTCGTTTCCTGGCATCGAAATAAACAATTTTATGCGTGGAACTTGGATTAACTATCGATGCATGAAAGCCACGTATGCTATTTATTACCACACGTGACAGTTTCTGTTGTCTCCCAAAACTAGTTTCTTCCTTTTACGAGCCACACATTTCGTCAAGGAATCGATACTCTTATATGGTATGACCGATACATTCGGCTATATGTACTATAAAATTTCCTTGACATATAAATTTCAGAATCTTCTATTCAAACTATTTTACAATAAACCAAATTATATATTATGTAATATTTATAATTTTCGACTGAAATCGGAAGCTATAATGCCATTAATAGTTTTTCATGAATACATTTTTACTGGCTAGTGAGAGCAATTTGGTCTAATATGCAACATGTACGGTACACATATTATATATAAACAATATACATATACATATAATAATATACATATGAGAGAATCTTCGAAAAACTTAAAAGAAAAAGAGAAAAGTATTTTTCGCACCCTCGCTTAATTGCTGAGCATTGACAAGGCCTTAATTACGAGGTCTCTTTGAAGGTGATGCTGAAGTATTGTTGGATCGGCTCTGATGAAAGATTTTTCTCTCCGGGTTTGGATTTTACGATTTAATTAAAAGTGCATTAAGGGGAGGGGAGAGGAGCAACAAGGACAGCAATTTACATATTTCAGAGCTTTCAGGAGACTAAAAAATATCGACCAAGATTATATAAAAAACGATCGTCCTCTTTTAAGTGAAGATGATGAATACGAGCCGAACATCATGTCATGTTGCGAGTCGATTATAGTCGAGTATCTGGATTCTGTATAATGCACTGGACCGAAAACATGTTATTCATGAGCTTCTTTATCTACCATGAACGTGACATTTTAGGAATGAAGAGGATTCGCGATTTATGCGGGTCTTATTCCTCTAGCTATTTTAATCCATGCGAACAAATTACAGTTCTCAATTGGTCCAAATTACAATGACTGATCTCTTATCGTGCAATATTATAATGAAATTTTTATTGTTTCGGGAGTAACTAATCTGAAAGCTAAAAATTTAATAAAATGCGAATGGGGAATAATGAAGAGGAAAATGAGAGTAATGGGTGGGGAAAGCAAAGTGAATAAAAAAAAGGGGTAGGGAGGAAGTTCTAAATAATCGCTAATAGAGCAGCAGTTTTCAAGTGCTATTCATAAAGAATTTCTCCAACTACTAACATTTGCCCTCTTTTTCTTCTTCTTCTTATTTCCGTTTCCACTCGATCATATCAAACTCGTTTTAATGGCAAAGAGGCCGGCTGACATATCAAGTGATTTTAGGTTTTTCTCAATTTCTCACTAACTAGTACCATTTTTAACCCCAGATTCGTATTCTTTACTTTTATTGCCGATACTGTACTTTGATACTTGCTCTATTTCACATTTATACTCTTATTGGCCAATTTTTATTTATTTATTGGTCAATATTGTTGGCAAGGTAAGAAAATGAAAAAGGCAAGATCGTGAAAGTCTGAGGAATCGTAAAAAAAGGCACTTATTGTATGTCGTATATAGCCGTTTACGTAAAGCATAATATATAGGGGAAAAATTCACAGAAAAAAGCAAGGACTCAAAGTGTTTTATCAATTTTTCGATTCTCATTTAATGGGAGGTAAATTAATTTGATATAGTGCTTTGATTTTTTACCCTAAATTGTGAAACTTTATAGCCAGAGGTAGACATGTTCATCATGATTATTCGCCCATTGTGTATCACACATGTTAATTATGCACATTGTAATCCATGACATACGTCTGAAGGATGTGAGAGGGACTATAATTTTCGAAGTTTCTGCTTCATGTGTATGACATTCTTGACTCACTGATTGATATGTACTCGAAAATCTTACGTTGCACTCCATATATTCAAGAGAAACTGATAAATCTGCTCATTATTTTGAACATTAAATTCCAAATTTCCCACAGGAGGTATTATTAATATCGACGTATATCAGAAAGAGGATTATTGAGAGTTACGAAAATAATTGAAGTGCAATATATCGTCCGTAAACGATACAAGATCTAGAATATTAATATATACAGACATAAATATAAATATGAATGTAAATAACTCGATAATTAAATAGAAATAATTATTTTTCATATATGTATATCAGTAAAAGCATTGAATATACGATTATACGCACACTGCGAATGTCGGTTTGGAATTGAATTAGGTCACTGATGAGCTGTTTGGGAGATACATATATCGAGAGGCCTTCTGCACCCGCTTTTCCTCAATCAGGATGCCCCTTAAAGTGCTTCCAATTTCAAATCAAGTATTTGCAACCACCTAAGTGTCTCTTAAAATGAATCTGATATTCTATTTGAATATGCATCTCCACGAATCGCGCAAATGGAATTATTCACTTTGCTTCGGAGTAGAAAGGATATGCTAAGCTTTTATCGAGAAACAAAATATATTCGCATTTTACATATCCCTCATCTATAGAATCTACCAGTTGTCAATAATGCAATAATTCTCAAATTTCTTTCGAATTAATTTTGATGGAATTGTTGAAATGTTTGTTGAATTGTTGTTTCTTTAAATTTCCTGGTCAAATGGACTAAGTACGAAACCGCAGGATAGCCGCAGAACCATTTCCGTCCACATTTCCTGCTTACATTACCATCTCATCCGTGGAAATTGACGTTGTTGTCAAAGTTCAAAACACAAGGGAATTTCAAGAGACTATAGTTAAAGTTCAATAATACTTTTCTCTATTGCCTATCAGACTTTTAGTTGCAAGAAAACTTTCAACTTTTACCAAAATATAACAAATCTTATATAATAATTACACATTTTTAAGATTTTTGTCTAATAGGGGCCAACGAGGACTGGAGGAGGAACCTTTTATGACCTTTCGAAAGCCTTTATATTTTTTTAAATAATTAAATATTATACTCGTAATATTTTTATAATATGAAACTGTTTATTTAAAATTTAGATTTGCTTTTGAAATATAATATTCTTATCTTCAGCAGTTGTTGATCGATTGTTCCATCTGCCCTCATACATGCTATCTCCTCTGTCCACATCCCCATTCCAAAAATTTCTACACATGGTCCTGACTACACGAATCTAGTCGGACGTAACTTCTAGAGTCACTCGAGCAAACTGAGATAATCCACTGCATCGAATCGAGGGTCCCCCCTATATCCCTATATCAGTCGATTGCACTACTCGAAGCACTTGAAATTTCAAAGATCAGATCCTAAATGAAAGATCATTTTTTCAAAACTGGGATTATTTTCGAATTTTTCTTTAAATTTAAAGTGATTTTCGGTATTCTCACTTACTGCGTAAAAACAAATGACATCACTCTTGAAATAGAATCATACCCTAGAATTTGCTTTCATTACTTAAGTATAAATGTTTGATTTTTAAAATTTTCACTGAAAATGGATCTGTGGGAAAATAAAGTAACAATAACAGGATCCAATTATAGAATTAGCCAATTCTTTTCCAAACTTTTACAACTGTAATATAATCAGTAGATTATATTATTTATTCCTCTGTTCCTTTTTGAACTTTTGCTAATTTAAATCTAATTAACAACGTTAACTTGAATTGACATCCAGGCACAAAGCTCGATGAAATTCTATAGGATAACATTATGGATTTAAATGTATATGTAATTACAGAAATGCTATTACTGGCCTGGGTGGGATATCTATATTTTATCTGAAGTGCTTTCACGACTTTGATTCAATTTGTCAGTTTAAATCGATTATTAATGACCCTCTAATACGAAAATGGATGTAAAAGCTATTCGTTGATATAAATGTCAGCTGCAGATTTTCATATGATACTTATTTTAACTGATCGTCCTTATAATGATTAAACCTTTGAAAATATTGTTAAATATGTTATTAATTGATGTTAATTAACAGCAGATCAATTAAAAGTCCAGACGAGTTCTTTTTTAATCGTCCAATAAAAATCCTAAGTTTTTTTTCCTGTAGGAAAATATGCACCTGTTTGAATGAGTCGACGCATCTAAATCCTTATTTTCCTGCACGGGATATATAACCGGCGGAGAAATTCAATTCCGACTCAATTCACTGGACCTTAAAGAGAGGACTTATCCATCCTCGTCAGAGAACTCAATCCGTGTTAATACGCGAGTGCCATCGGAAGTTTTTCGCCACTCGAAAAAGAATCAAATAAATAAAAAAGAAGACAGTGGCAAAAAAGTAAAACGTTGTGAGAGAAAAAAAATGATCACGTGGGAAATGGTCCGAGTACGAGACAGAGCACTTTATATTGGGATTCCCGAAGGAACGTGCAGTGGTTAGTCCTGGGGGAAAGCAGGTTGAGAGTCTAATGCGAAGCACGTTCACAGGATCAGAATTTCTCTACCGAGATTGTCCTTCCTACCGAAACCGCCTCCTAACCACTGACTGGTGGACCTTTTCGCACATTTACATCACCCTGACCTACCGTAGGGGAATTAAAGAAACGCGCCGGTCTTTCTTCAGGAAATTGCTTTTTCAAGAAAAAAACACCCTTAGGATTTTAACAAGTCTATTGTTTTCATTTTTTAAATTAATTTAAGAAGAACGTACACTACAAGTGATTACAAATTAATTCAAAAAAATTTTCGAGATTTCCTGAGATTTCTCATTTAAAATAATTGCAAAGAATTGAAAAGAATTCTAACTAATTCAGGTAAATTTCAAAGATTTTAAAGGATTTCCAAACATTTTTAACGATTTTAGAAGATTTCAAGATATTTCACACTGAATACAAAATTTCAAGCGATATATTTGATTCGAAGAGAATTGAGAAACATTAAAATGAATTCAGAATAGAATGAGCATTGAGTAAGAATGGGTCAAGTACTTTTTCAGACTTCAACCCACTGGGGCAATTCTGAATAATTGCCACAACGAGATTAAAGTATAAACTAGTTTAACTATTACGGACACAAGAACCTTGTTATCTTCAACTTATCTTGTCAAAATGATATGAAGAATTTATAAATACTCTGCTGCTTACCTAAGCTTCGACATTAATTCTTTTTGTCAGTATTTATGATTCAAGACAGCTAGATTTCCGTAAAAAATGGATTGCTGGGAAATTAAACTGGCAAAATACAAAAGCAATTTCTGAATTGAAATTATTCTGAAATCTAATTATCATTTGTGATTTAAAAAAAAATCTCTAGTGTCTTCTAGACAAAACTTTGTATTTTAAGTAAATTAAACTCAACAATAATAGATTTTTTTTTTTAATTTTCGAATATAAGAAACTGAAACTATATTTTCATTGAGTAGAAGTTTTTGGAACACACAATTCTTGCTTCGTCTGTAGACGAAGGGAAACGCGACGACCTGTGCTGCATTTGACACGAGTTTCACTCGTAATTCGATTTCTATTCTGGAACAAAATTGGGCATCAGATCTGTCCGTATCGCGTGGCAATTTCCAAATTCAATCCACTATCGTGTGAGCGATTACGTTATGAAGTCGCCTCCCTTATTAGATTCAAGAGTTGAATAACTACCACCTAAAATGAATTATTAAGCTCAAATCCGAAGTTAAGAATCGCCTAATTAATCCCAATCAATGCCCATTTGTTCCTAACAATATTTCACTATTGGCTTCATTAAATTGTTTGTAATTTCAATATGATAAAAATTTATTAAAGCGAAAACAAATTCAAAGTTTTCTTTACAATTGCCTAGCTTATCTAATCAATTTAGATAATTTTTACTGACGAATTTTCAACTCAAATTCATTGGGCTGAAGTTTCATCAGACGACTACTTAGACGAATTTTTTTTTCTTCTTAAAAATTTTCGAAATATTTTAAACGAATACAGTATAGATTTAGAATAATTTGAAATGATTTCAAGATGTTTAAATACATTTTAAGTGATTTTAAGGATTTTCAATATGGATTTCAAGTGAATTTAGGGGATTTTAAGTATTTTAAAGAGATTTCAAGACATTTAGAGGATTTCATAGAGACCTTAGGATATTTGAAGTAATTTTAAGGAATTAAAAGGGATTGTAAAGAGACTTAAAAGATTTTAAGTAATCTTCAAGAATTTCAAGATATTTAAAGGGATTTCAAGAGATTTCAAGAAAATAAGAGATTTTTAAAAGAATTAAAGGATAGGAATTTGAAGAAAGTTGAAGAGATTTAAGGATAGTTTAATAAATTCCAAAGGATTTCAAAATATTTTTAACGATATTAAGATATTTCAAGTGTTTCTATTAAATTTCAAGGAATTTCAAAAGAGTTCAAGAATTTGCAATAGGTTTCAAAACATCAAAAATAATTTGAAATGATTTTAAGACATTTAAATACATTTTACGTGATTTCAAGGAATTTCTAATGAAATCAAATGAAATCCTTTAAAACCCCTTAATTCCTTAAAAATAAAATTGTTTAAAATATAACAAAATTCCTTAAAGTTCAATAAAATCTCTTACAATTCCTTTTAAATTTCTGAAAATCAGTGAAAGTTGTTGAAATCTTGTGAAATTTCTGAAAAAATCTTTTGATAACCCTTTCAACACTTAAAAAAATCTCTTTAAATACTCAAAATCAATGAAAATCCCTTAGCATTCTTTGAAATGACCTAAAATCACTATAAATCTCTTGAAATACCTTGAAATTTCTTAAAATCATTAAAAATATTTTGCAATCCTGTAAAATCTCTTTAAAATCTCTGAAAATTGTAGGTAACGCTGAGTATAAATTTCTGCGAGTGAATAAATAAAAATTGTGTGATTTAGAACCTTTTTTTCGTATTTTCATTGTAACAAATGTAAAAATGATAAATCGTCAGACTGGACGTCTGAAACTTCAACCTAATCTCAAATTCTTATAAGCAGAATTGATACAGATTATTTAATTTGATTGAATTTAGTGTAATTTAGTTTAATTTAATTTCATTGTTATTGGTAGGCAGGACCAAGTGTCTGCATTTTAATTGGCGAGGACGCCACATGAGCTGAAGTATCTCAATCCTTGTGCAGACGTACCACCTTAAACTGGATTAAATCGGTGATAGGATCGAGGGTAAGTTTCCAGACTCAGGTACGACATCAGTTACCTCCAAATGAGAATAATCTCGTCAAGATTAACATCAGGATTGAATTTAACGAGGAAATCCTCAGCTCCTTCTGTTTGAATTTCTCTATTAGATCTCAATAGACTTTGACGAGAGCTCAGTAAAATTAAATTCTATTGTAAAATTGTATTTAAAAAGAAAATTATTTTTAAAGAAGAAATAACGAAATATTGCAGATTTGATTGGTTGAATTGGAAAGAAAAAGCAGAATGATTCCGTGCCGCCAATCCTATTCGTCAGATAATAAGAAATGACCTTTAACACCATAGCTTTCAATAATCTTTCTTTATATGAGAAGAGTTATACATTCAGTGATTCAGTCGAATTCAGTCGACTTCCAATTTTCAGAGAAAATGGATCGCTGGAAAAATAAAGTGGCAATAGTAACAGGTGCGAGTTCAGGAATTGGCAAAATTATTGTCAAGACCTTGACTAAAAATGGTATCAAAGTCGTTGGATTGGCTAGACAATTAGAAAAAATGGAGGAATTGGAAAAAATGATGACAGTTAGAGGCGTCTTTTTCCCAGTTAAATGCGACCTTACGAAAGAAGATAACATTTTAAATGCCTTCGAGTGGATAAAAAAACAATTGGGAAGTGTCGATATTCTTGTAAATTGTGCGGGAGTTCTTTCAACGGAATTAATTATTGGTGATTGTTATTTTCTGTATGGCTTTATTATTGATAGTATATTATCTTGCAAAAAAGATGAAAAACCATTGCTCATATGTTTTAATTCTAGAAAGTTCGACTGAAGTCTACAAAAAAATTATGGACGTGAATGTAATCGCAGCTGCTATTTGTATAAGAGAGACAGTGAAGATAATGAGAGATAAAAATACAGCAGGGCATATAATCAATATTAACAGGTTTTAATTGTATTTTTTATGAACTTTAATTTATTGGAAGTATATTAAATACATTTTTTTTTTTTTTTTTTTTTTCTGATTATAGTACTTTGGGAAAAAATATTCCGACTTCCGAACCGTTTTATAATTTCCTTAGTCCTAGTAAGTTTGCCTTAACTGCAATGACTCAAGTTATTGAATTAGAATTAGAGCATATTCAAAGCGGTATAAAAATTACAGTAAGTATCTTTAATATTTATATGACATATAATTTTCATAATTTACACTTGATTATTGTTTTGTTAATATATTTTTTAATTCTAGAGCATAAATCCAGGACTAGTAAAAACTGAAATGGCACCAAACAGCGTTATCGAAAAGTTCCCTTATGTTGACCCTGATGATATAGCAGATGGTGTTATTTATGCATTATCAACCCCAGAACATGTCCAGGCAAGTAAAAAGTAAAAGCCAGCATATTTTTAAGAAAAATTTGATGTACAGAAAGACGACGTAATTAGATAATAATTAATTATAATTCATTATATTTACTTCTCATTTAATTTTTCTAGGTGAAAGATTTAACCATTACTCCACTTCAAGGTCGAATTATTGGTCAAAAGTGAATTAGAATATCTCATTATTTTTTTATTTATTATTATCTTATTTATTATTGATATTTTTGTAAATCTTGTGCGTATGAAGCGGAAAACGAGATAAGAAAATTAAACTTACTTTACAAGACTTGATGATTAAATTGTTTAAATAAAGTTATCAATTAGGATAATCATTTTGTCAATTTGTGGATTAGCTGCAGGAAAACCCATGTCTTGGATCAACAATTAAGATAACTTATCATGAATTGAAGGAAATTTTATATACAATTGTAAAAATATAAAATTTTGCATGTATCTTTGGTTAGAAGAGAAAAAATAGTCCCAGCTATTTATAAATTTTGTTTTTGCAATATAAAGTGAAATTGAAATACAATTTGTCTCATTTCTTTTTAAATTACATAAAAAGTGAAAGTAGACGATTTTATATCTCCGAGTGACTTACGTTAGCACTATCGCATCGAGTTGCATGAAGCCTGCATTCAAAGTGTATGAAATTCGAATACGGTTCAGTCTTCTCTTAACTCTCAGAGAAAATGGATCGCTGGATTAATAAAGTCGCAATTGTAACCGGTGCTAGTTCTGGAATTGGAGTAGCAATTGTTAAAGCGTTGGTAAAACAAAATGTGAAGGTCGTAGGAATAGCGAGAAGATTGGATAAAATGGAAGAATTGAAAAATGAGTTGAAAAATGAGAAAGGTTCATTTTTTCCAATTCAGGGTGATATTGCTAAGGAAGAAGATTTGTTGAAGGCTTTTGCGTGGACTGAAGAACAATTGGGTGATGTTGATATTCTTATAAATAATGCAGGAGTTTGCCTGCCGGGGATGATTATTGGTAAATACATTTTTAAAAATATTTATTAAATATATAGTTATATTTTAACTGAATGAAAATATTATGAAATATTTTGATCTGTTTTAGAAAGTTCGACAGAGAACTACAGACAAATTGTAGATGTGAATTTAATTGGTCCAGCTATTTGCATAAGAGAAGCAGTTAAAATTATGAGAGCACGTGATACTGCTGGACACATTATTAATATTAATAGGTAACTTGATTTAAAGAAAATAGATATTTATGAGTAGATAAAAATGTTTATTTCATTTTTCAGTATTGTTGGACAAAGTATTCAGCATTTCAATAATAGTTTTTTTAATTTATATGCTCCAAGCAAATTTGCACTGAGAGCGATGTCTCAAGTTGTTGAGATGGAATTAAATAATATTAAGAGCAATATAAAAATCACAGTAAGTTTAAACAAAAAAAGTATTTTTACTTCTACTCTTGTTTTTATCTTTTCATTCATATTTTATTTCTATTTTCAATTCTTCAAGAATCTCTGTCCGGGATTGGTGAAAACTGCAATGCCACCTGAGAAAGCATTTGATATTCTTCCTTATGTTCTCGCTGAAGATATTTCGGATGGTGTAATTTATGCTTTGTCTACTCCTGTTCATGTTCAGGTATAATATTCTAAAATATTCTATAATATAATTAAGTTATTAAGTTCATATTAATGTAAGTCATTACTTTTTTCTTATCAGGTGCCGGAGTTGACTATCACTGCAGGACCAGGTCATTTAAAAAAACAATAAAATAAATAATATACAGAGAGTACGATTTGTTGTACAAATTATTTTCAAGTACAAATTAAAAAATCAGATTAATTGAATCTGGGATTAAAAATAGAAGATTAGAGAAAAGGATGTCATTGAAAAGGCTTTAAAAACTTTTGTTGGTTTTTTTTTCCATTGACAATTTGAATGAAATTTGATGTATCATTAAAGCACTCGATCCACTTTCTTTAGCCTCTGAGGTCATCAAGTGATGTATTCGGGAATTCGGGTACATCCTAGAGTTTATATGTCCCCAGCAAATTTGCACTGATTAGTCGAGTGGGAATTACCACAGGTTGAAAGCCCAATCAAAGTCAGGAGGATGAGTGAAATCAGCATTCAAATCGATATTCATTTAACGCTGTTAAAAATATTCCTTCTATTCATGAAAATCAAAATGTTATCATCGATCCAGAAAAATTGTTAATGATTGTATTATTTATTGCTTAAATAAAAAATGTAACTTAATATGCAAAAATTAAAATATGTATGCATACATAAACTTGGGATCTTTCTTAATTAATAAGTAAGTGAATTTTGTTTAATTTTTTTTCCTTAGCATAGCACTTATTAAAAAATGTATATAAATAAAAAAATGTTAATTACTATAAACCGGTTTACAACTTGTAATTAGCTTACCACTTATATCGAGAAAAAAAATCAAGGATATTCTACGTCTCACTTTTACCTTCTACCGATAAAGACAATCAGTTAAAGTAAATGTTGAAATAAAACAAGAATCAGTTTTATTCAATTCTTCACAAAAGATGGAAGTCTGGTTAGATAAAGTGGCTATCGTAACTGGAGCCAGTGCAGGGATAGGACAAGAAATTTCAAGAATTTTGGTTGAGGCAGGTCTCAAGGTTGTTGGCTTAGCACGAGGAGTGGGAAGAATGGAGGAGTTTAAAAAAAGTTTAAAAAATGCTAGAGGCGAATTTTTTCCATATGCATGTGATTTGACAAGAGAGGAAGATATATTAAAAGCTTTCGAATGGACAAAGAAAAAATTGTTAGGCGTTGATGTTCTTATCAATAATGCTGGAGTTGCAATTGACGGAATGATTATTGGTGAGTTTTTCTGTTTACAATTGATAACTAAGATGAACAAAAAGAGAGGAAAAATATGTAAAATATTTTTTAGAAGGAAAGACTGAAGATTTTCGAAGAACTGTGGAAATAAATATAATTGCTCCAGCCATTTGCATCAGAGAAGCTGTATTATCTATGAGAGAAAGGGGAGTGAAAGGCCATATTATCAACATCAACAGGTAATTGATTTAATTATTGTGATTATTAATTATATTTAATAATAGAGGAATAATTTCGAGTCTAATATTGTCTTGTTTATATATAATAATTAATTTTAGTATGTTTGGACATGACGCAGTTCATGTTCCATCAGTTTATGCGAATCTTTATGCATCGAGCAAATTTGCACTCACAGCTATGAGTCAACAGGTGCAGGCTGAATTAAGAGATGCGAAAACTGGAATCAGACTCACGGTGAAAATTTATATATATATATATATACTAAATTTGATTTCTTTTTGAATTATCTTCTTCTATAGAAATTTGCCATTTCAGAATCTCAGTCCTGGATTGACAAAAACGGAAATGACATCCGATGATTTGTGCAAAATTTATCCCTTTGTGGAAGCCAAAGATATAGCTGAAGGAGTAATTTATACCTTATCAGTTCCTCCTCAAGTTCAGGTTCACTTTATTTTTCATAAAATACTTTTAGTATTTTTGTTTTTTTTTATATTTAAGTTTTTTACACATTTTTAGGTGAAGCAACTGTCTATTACTCATCAGGAAGAATAAAATTTAATATAACTTTGGAAGGGGATTGTGTTATGAATAATTGAATGTTAAGTTTTTAAATATTTATCATTGTATATAGGAATTTCCTAATAATATATATATTTTACTCTATATTGAAATGTCTTTTGCTGATAAAAATTGAGTTTTAAAACTACCCTCGAAACTTTTTCTCTATCGACTCTAAAGACTTCTCTCAGATCCTTGAAGAAGCAAAGCAAGTGGTTCTTGAAGTCTCTAGTCTTCTCGTGGATTAAGGAATCTTTTGTAATCAAGGAATCTTTTGTGAGAAACTTCTTAAAAGGATCTTAAACATGTTTGAGGTTGGCTGTTTAACAACAGTTAATTTGCACTATTCAGCTTTTTTTGAATTTCCACTTTCACCCTTTTTTTTTTAATTAGAAAACAGACCTATAAAATCATTTTAAATGGTGTCACATTATTATTTTTTGCAATACTTAAAATAATTTATGGTAAATATTAAGAATTGGCCGATTTCCACTCATCGTGACGGAATAATAAACAACACCGTTTTAAGTAATTGGTTTTCCAATCCTCTATTATCGGACAATAGATCAACTTAATTTGCGTTCGAGCAGAAGTCGCGTGAAATTGACAAGGCTATTGTATGTCACTGTCAGCTCAGAAACGGCACTCGTATTTCGCTTGATCCTAGATTTCTATTGATGAAAAAATCAAGTGGGAAAATTAAATTTCCTGGAAATACGAAACTTGTGGATTTATTGGTGTATAAATATATAAACATCTCATTAATATAACAATATGATAATGATATAATGATTATAATGATTATAATGATAATTCTCTGCTCTATTTAAATATGAATGAGTTTTTTTTATATACCTTGTCGTTGATTTACTAATTTAATTTAGAGAATTTATTGATCATTTGATAATTCTGTTCATTGCAGGAAACAATTTGATTATATTGCGAAATAGCAAAGATAATGTTTGTAAACTCTGCACCTTATCTAAAGTGAGCATATTTGAAATGCTCAAAAACAGGACACTGACTGATTACGCGGATTTACTCTGGCACAGTACACAAACTAACAGGCATTGTGATCCTAAAAAACAGGACTGTTACAAAATTTTTGGATTATCGACAACATATATTATTAGATGTTTGTTTAAATGTTAATCAGTATTCGAAAGTACATAATACGTTAGCCGATATCTTCTTTGGGAAATAAAACCAGAACTCGACTTTGTAGAATTAAATTAGGATCTAATACATTGAAAAGTGGGAGAAAGGGTCTCTTGAATATATGAAATGTATGTGCATTTATTTGAGTGTGTGAGTTAAGAGGAGTCACTGGTTTGCGAAGCTAGCAGTCAGAAGTCAGACGATTCATAATCAGTTGCTTACAGCAGAGACTTACTAAAGGTCGTTTCGAAAAGAAATAACATGGATCGTTGGATTAATAAAGTTGCTGTTGTTACTGGTGCCAGTCGTGGAATTGGCGCTGCTATTTCAGAAGGTAAAAATAAAAAAAATTATTTTGCCTGTAAATTGATAAAATTTCTTTATAATTCAATAGTTTTTCACAGATTATTTAAAAAAATCAAAAGCGCCAATGTAAATAATGATACTGTAATCTTTAATTAGGGAAAGTTGTATTTAAAGAGATAGGATAATTATAATTTATTTTTGTATTCCATTTTTCCGTGATTTATAAATAAATCTGTGATAATAAATATAAGTATCCCAAGAAAATAATGAACGATTAATGAATGAAAGACTACTTTAATTTTTGGTATTTATGAAATATATTCTTCAAGGTCTTGTAAAGGCAGGACTACATGTTGTCGGACTGGGAAGACGAGTGGATAAACTTCTAGATATGAGAGGGAGATTAGTAAATGAATTAGGGAAATTCCATCCGATTGAAACGAACTTGAGAAACGAGAATGAAATCCTGTGGGCTTTTGATTGGGTCGAGAAGAACCTTGGAGGCGTCGATATTCTCATTAATAACGCTGGGGTTATTTTTTTCGAATCCATTATTGGTAAATAGAAACTCGAATTTTATTCAAACGTTATTCAGGTATTTTCTTCAGAATGAAGATTTTGTTTTTAGTTTTCTTTAATTGAAAACAAATTGCTGTTAAAAAATTATTGTTGAGTTTTTACTTAGTGACTCTTTGCAATAACTCCCGGAAGAAATTGACAATGAGCCGGTTTACACCGTCGAGTGTAAGTATAGTTGGGAAAAAGTGTTGGGTGGAGCGAATCTTGCGCCTCGAAGAGAGCAAAAAAAAAGGGTTGTCATTCAAACAAAAAATAAAAACATAACCCAAGATGTTAAATCTAAAAAAAGCAAATGAATTCTATAAGTTCTACACGCGCCTAAACTCGACGGTGTACACCGGCTCAATTATAATTTTACGACTTCTCTAGTTACTTTTTAAAGTGTGTAAAACTGATTGACAAAAACAGAACAAAAGCTTATGAATCAGAAATTTTATTTGCTTCTAACTTCCCTCGCGTGAGTTGATTATAAACAGTTTCCTATGAATTTTCCAGTGCAGTGTCGAAAAATTCGACTATAACGAAAATAATGATTATTCAGTCGTAAAGTCTATTCAGAATTTCAAAAGAGTTTTTAGAAAAAAGTCACATTCCAAATTTGTTTAAATAGTGAGTTCTTTGTATAGTTCTTTGGAAGTTTAAAAACAAAATGTTTCTTTTATTTTATGACTTAAACTTTGAGTTTTTTTAAGTAGTATATTTAAAATAGAAATATTGGAATAAAATGTCACATATTTCGAATTTTCATAATTATTTAATTCTGTACAGACGGCACGACTGAATGCTTCAAACAAATATTGGAGGTAAACGTATTGGCGGTTGCAATCTGCACGAGGGAAGCTACAAAATCGATGAGAAATCACGGAAAGCCTGGTCATGTTATTATAATTAATAGGTAATTAATTTTTTTTATTGATCAGAAACTAAAACATTAATTGCCATCAAAAATTATTCCGTCGCCATGCACTTTTTCTAAAAAAGTGTTCAACTTTTAAATATCTAGCAAATGCTTTTTTTTTATTGTTTCCTTGAGTTTGAACTACAATAAAAAAATATTAATTAGCTTTTATTTCAGTTATGCAGGACATTATCCTGACAGGATCACAATGCCTGTTAGTTTGTACTGTGCCAGTAAATCCGCCATTACAGGAATGACTGAATCCATCAGAAATGAATTAGCTGCTGTGAAAGCAAATATAAAAATCACTGTGAGTAAAGAAAATAAATTATTCTAAAATTTTTATGTCAATGAAATTCACGTTTGTTAAATTTTTCATTCGAAACGATAAATTGAATTAAGGGTATTCGGTTAAGATTCTAAACTCAAAATTCAATTTCTTTAGAGGAAAAAAATTTTAAATGATACTATTTCTTAAGTCACATGAAGATTGAATTTTGAATTTGGGACTTAAATCCAACACACTTAAAATATTTTAAAATGATTTCCTTTTCTAAATTATAAAAATTAATAAATTCTCTAAATAAATAATTGTTTAAAAAATATAATTTTCTTTTTTGCAGAGTATAAGTCCAGCGACTGTAAAAACGGAATTCCTTCTAAAAGGAGGAATTACAGAAGCAGTGATGAATTCAATTCCCGCTTTAGAGCCAAAAGATATCCTGGAGGCTGTTCTCTACGTTTTGGGTACACCTCCAAACGTTCAGGTAATCGAAGTCTAAATTATTTAGGTTTTGTGCTTAAAAAGCTAAAAATGTAAAACCAAACTGAGATTTTTTATCCTGAACTTACCAAATTGCTTTTTAGGTAACCGAGCTCATCATAATGAGTATGCTGCATACACCCTCCAGCTAAAATGTTTCATCTTTCATGATATCAAAATGCACCAAACGAGACAGTCGAGCATAGATAAGAATGAGAAAAAACGATTTACTGCAAAATGATAGAAGAGGCTTCCATCAATTTTGTAATAAAACAATATATTGAAGTTTATTAAATCCAATATTCCTAATTATGTAATTTTATAAACAAAATGTTTTGTTTAAGTATTATTTTCTGTAAAAATACTAAAAGGATAATAATAAAGAGAGAAAGAAGATATTTAAAATTGAGGTCATGTGTGAAGGTAGAACTAATTGTAGTGGGATTGGATATACGAAATTAAATGAACTTCTAGTGACTGTAATCAAATTAATGAATGAGAATAACAAATTGTATCCGATTCAACCAGACGTGACTAAAAAGGAAGAAATCCTGAGGGCTTTTCGATTAATCGAGGAGTACCTGAGGCATCGATGTCCTCATTAACAACACTGAAATTAATCACTTCGTATCTATTATTATAGTAAATAGAGTCTGAATTTTAATGAGACTTTATTCAAGTAGATAAATCTTTCATTTGAATCTTTAATGCGTTGCAAATAAATTCTTTCAGACATTTATTAAAATTATATTTATTAGGAATTCGCGAATAAGTGGTGCGAGAAGTTTCCACAGAGAAAATGAAAAAAAAAAAGTAGCGAAAAACTGGAGAAAACGGAAAGAATGAGAAAGTACATGTGTATGCAAATTTCATGTAAATTCCAGTTGCAACATCTTTCGCTATCGTTGGTAAATAATTTGCTTTAGTTTATCGTCTGACAAGTTAAATTCCAAGAAAAGTTCTCTGGAAAAACGTCTGACATTTTCTTTTGTACCTTCTTCTCTTATAAATTTTACTTTCAACATTTTTTCTTTTTCGATATGGTAATTAATTAATGCCATAATTAAATATGTGTTATAAATAGAAAACTTGATGAAGGACCAATTGGTCAATATCCGGAGAACGAAGGTCTAATCTGGATTTAATGATTGTTTTGCAGTTTCCTTGTCAGATTTCAGATCCGAAACACTGGACAAGGTCCTCTCGAGGATTCGCTCGATTGAGTGAACATAATACTTTCGCACAGGACGAAATCGATATTTTTCCACAAGAAAGACAACATTTTACTCAAGACTTTTTCAGGATCTAATCCTAAATTAGTTATTTTGAACACTTTTTTTTTTATATTTACAACTTTCTATTAAACATATCTTGAGCTCTAATCCATTTTAAATCGATTTTAGAATCCGGAGGAAAAATAATTTTGAAGAGTTAAAATAATAAGGAGATGTTAGAGATTTAACATTTTTAGGGGATTTTTTCAAATTCCTCTGAAACGGATGATCAATGGCGTGTAAAGAAATAGATCCTCTAAATTCAATGAATCAATGGAGGAAGGTCAAGGAAATATTACTTCACACCTGTCGACCACGAATTGAAGTTTTATTTTATTCCATGAATCTAAAAAAATTCTATACATTTTCTTATTCTCTATTTCATCCTTTTTATTCCTTTGCATTTTTTTAACTAGATCAACAAGTTTAATCATTTAAAATATTGTTAAGCGCAAAGAGTGTGAAAAATATTTGCATGGGAAAAGTCCTTCGCTCTTGGAAATTAGTCATAGCCTGCATCTTATAATTATATTACTTCCGACAATTCGCTTTATAAATTATGAATTCAAGGATCTCTCTCATTTTTACTCACTGAAACTTAAATTATTTACTAGTATTTAAAATTGAAATTAAAAATTAAAGTTCACTTTTATTTCTCTTAACTTTTTATAATCACTTTTTTATTTATGAGGCTTTTAGCAGTTGTACAAACTTCAGCAAACAGTTTAAACAAAACTCTTGTATTCTGAAGCATAAATAATTTTCTCCAATTTTTAATTGTTTTAATTTCTGAATTTCCTGCTTGCTCTTTTGGCATTTCGCCCAGCTTGGTTGAGTGGACACAATTCATTCAGCTGTTATACTAGAGCAAAGTTTTTCTTTGAAAAAGAAATCAGTACTTTTTAAAATTACAATTTCTCGTAACTAACAGAATAATTTTGTTTAAATTTATCTCAAGAACATGAAATATTTCTTTTTACACGACTATCCCCACTAGAGAACATTTTTTCTTTCGAAACTGTTCAAGTGAGAAAAGCATGCTTGGAGGTTCTCATCAAGAATCTGAGTCAATAATGTTATTAGTCTTATTTTAGCTCTTAAACACAACGCACTCTACATATTCATGTGAGTACATATTTAATTCAGATTACGCTCAATTGAAAATATTGATAACTAATATGACTTAATCTTTTTTTTTATTTTATTTGTTTTTGATTTTTTCATTTATTTTAAAAAAATTTTATTAAATTTTTTAGGCTTGAATAGTTTTAAATATCATACAGAAATGAAATATATTAAACCAGGGTAAAAATTGCTTATTCAATGTACATGATGAATAAAATGTATAAATTTATAGCAAGGTGAGATAGTTTTAATAAGAAAGCAATTACCAGAGTTGAGAATGCGCGTCGATAGAGAAAAAACCGGAATCGAAAACCGCGGAAGAACTTCGACAATGCGCAAGTTGAGAATTAATTGGCGGTTTTAACCGGCATTTTCTTACACGGCCTGGTGAATTTACGAAGTTTGGATGTACACTGAAAGTTAATTAACGTTGTTTCACGCCAAGTGCTCGAAATTGCCACCAACCTACACGCACCGTTTAAAGAAATCCATTTCTTTATTAATTAAGAAACTTCTTTTTATAATATGAGTTAAAATCTGCAGAGATTTACTTAATTTACTACATTTTATGTAGAATGACACAATAAAATAGACAAGATATAAAACATCTTAAAAAATCTGGTACAAGTACGTGCCCGAGAAGTAATTATCGTCCTTGGCACGAAATTTTAACAGAACTAGATATCGTTATTAATTATTAACGATATTAATATCGTAAATATTAAATATTTGCCATTCATTTCTGAGATATTATTAAATTATTAAAAAGAAATTTATTAAATTCAAGTTATTATGGTACTATGTTATAATACGTATAGAGAGTCTTGGGAGTGTAAATTCAATTCTCGATGTGCTTTGAGGCACAAATAGCTTAACGCTCTGTTATGCGCCTCGCTGTCATTCCCACATTACACTTTCTATCTACGAATGTAATTCTCCTTAATTCAACAACACAAAGCAAAAGGTTTCGCCTAATTCCATGGAGTATTTAAGAATTTAATCAACTCTAACAGAGACTCTCCTTCTTATCAAAGTGTTATAAAAATTAATTCATTTTACATCTATTTTTTTCCCTTTAAGGGCGTTGGACCCAAGTTCTAATTTCAAAAGTCGATTAGCCCAGTTTTACTCAATAAAGATTATAATTAAATCTTTAATCGCTCTATTAATTTCAGTATTTTTTGCGAATAATATAAATCTAACATATTGAGGATAGTTTTCGAATTCCTCCTTTTGTGAAAAAAGAATTAAAATAAAATTCTTTTTCGCTCTATAGACAAGCTTCGAGTTTAAAAAAGAAAAGCGCTATAGAGCGAAAAAATATCTAATTATAACATTTGTGGAATAAAACGAGGAAATAGAATTTTAAGGTTTGAACTTGATTCAACGCCCTTAAGTCTTCTTTCTTCAAAAACCAAGAATAAAATACATTTTTCAGTAAAAAATTATAGAAAACGAGAATTTGCATAATATGTTAACTGGCTCTTTACTCTTGTCACGAGGCTTCTCTGTAAACTAAAATTGTGCGTTGAAATCTAATTTATCCCCATAATATAACAATCGAGTGTTCAAACCTGCATGGAATAAATTATAGCTAGTCGGCAACAGAAGACCTTCCACTTTTCCAATCAATTTGTTTATCACGTGTGACTCTCTTCGAATCAATGGAATTATGCAATATTACCTGACTGGAGTTCCGAAACAAATTATTACGATAAACAATCCTCAAAAATAGGCAATCCTAAAAAAATCCAATCCAAATCTCCAAGTGAACAATCCTAAAAAAAAAAAAGAATCCATTTAGTTAACCTTGGACTTCAAGTACTTTGGAAAGTAAAATTTCCAATCACTATAATAGAAGAGACTAAACGATATTTTTTTTTCTTGTAATTACTATTGGAACCCGGATGGAGTTTCGTCATCATAACTCGGTCGCTTTAAGTTGCTCTTTCACTCAAAGCGAGAGATGTTTTCCACGCTCTGAATGCTTCGCGTGATCCTCAGAGTAGTGCCAGAAGATTCAAAGAACATAGCAGAAGTAATAAAGTCAAAGCGCTCGGTCAGGAACGGTCAGTTCATTTCGCGGTTTTATAGAAACGAGCACGTATTTCGGACAGAAAACGCGTCCCCAAATTAATTTTTCCGAAGAAAATGAACCGTCGCAAGAGGAGGAAACGGGACCCTCACTTGAAATAAGAGAAGAAAATTCCTTGACACGTAAGCTGGAGGTTTGAGACCCGGATAAGAATTTCTAATATTGGACATCTTGACATATGCATATCCACTTATTTAAATTTTAGATTTCAAGTTTTAAAAAAAAGATTGTAAATGAAAATTCAAAATAGTGCATTGAAAATTCTCGAGTGGAAATGTTTCAAAGTGAAAATTGTGAAGAAAACTTTCAAAATTTGATATTTAATGTACAATTGACTATTGAGGGTCCGAATCCAATATCAATGTTGTCCCAAAATTGAATAATTTTCGGAAGTGTTCAAAATAATGTTATATTTTGGTTTAAAGTATGGTACTTAATTAATCGAGAGTATTAATAAGTCAGTCTAGTATTAAGGCCATGTATAATTTATACGTTTGTAACCAGTGCATGGCCTTAACAAACTCGTTTCTAACATATTATACAATATTCAGAAAGAAAGTATCGAAAGAAACATAAAACAACTTACGTCATAAGTACTGAGTAAATAACGATGTTTTTTATCTTCTTTTTTTCCTTAAGTATTTCTTCTAAGCAAATTGCACGGAAGTGTAATATTTTTCTTTCTTTCTGTTTTTAGAGCATTTTGAGATGAGAGGAGTATTTCTATGGTTAGCAATATTGCTAGCCATATCAATCTTCGTAGATGCGGGTCCCAGCAGATTTCCATCTTCGTCGCCTCAAAATTTTCCATCTTCAATGAACAAGGACAATTCTGAGGAAAAGAATAACAGGCCGAATATTATAATGATACTAGCTGACGATTTGGTAAATGATTTAAAAAGAAGATGAAGTTTAAAATAGAAGAAACAAAAATTAATGTTTTATACTTTTTTTTTAATCTTAGGGATGGAACGATGTGAGTTTCCATGGTTCAAATCAGATACCAACTCCAAATATCGATGCTCTTGCTTACAATGGTGTTATTTTAAACAATCACTATGTTGCTCCTTTATGCACACCCAGCAGAGCTTCTCTTTTAACAGGAAAATATCCAATTCATACGGGAATGCAGCATTTAGTTCTTCTAGAAGCAGAACCCAGAGGACTTCCTCTTAGTGAAAAATTACTTCCTGAGGTACTTTTTAACACATACTGTTATTTTAATATTTTACTTTTTAATAATTAAATAAAAATTTTTTGTAGTATTTAAGAGAAGGTGGATATAGAACTCACGCAATAGGTAAATGGCACCTGGGATATCATCGTCATGAATACACGCCAACTTTTAGAGGATTTGATTCTCATTTTGGATACTGGAACGGTCTTCAGGATTATTATTCTCACGTTGTTCAATCCACAGTCAGTATTTTTCCATTTCGTTGAATCAAAATGAATAGTAAAATATGTAAGTGAAGACTCTCAAATTTGATATAAATTTAAACAGATAGAGAAATATCGAGGATTTGATATGAGGAGAAATATGAGTGTTGCCTGGGACACAGCAGGAAAATATTCGACAGATCTATTTACAGAAGAGGCGATTCGATTAATTGATGAACATGATCAGAGAAATCCGATGTTCATGTATTTGGCTCATTTAGCTCCTCACACTGGAAACCAAGACAATCCTTTCCAAGCCCCGGATGAGGAAATTGCTAAGTTTTCTCATATTCAGGATCCAGAAAGAAGAATTTATGCAGGTATTAAAATTTTTGTTCAATAAAAAAAAAACAAAAAAAAGATGAGAGAAAGAAGATATATTATTAAATATATATATATATATTAATTTGTTTTAGCAATGGTTTCGAAACTGGATCAAGGTGTTGGGGACGTGGTTGCTGCATTAAGAAGACGTGACATGCTTCAAAACAGCATCATCATTTTTATGTCTGACAACGGAGCTCCCACTATGGGTATCCATAGTAATCGAGGAAGTAATTATCCTCTGCGTGGAGTAAGTTTTAAAATTTTATATTGTAAAAATTAAGAGTTTAGTAAACAGTAGAAAAATAAATTATCTTTACCAGATAAAAGATACTCCTTGGGAAGGAGCAGTCCGAGGCGTTGCAGCGATTTGGAGTCCCTTAATTCAAAATCCAAAAAGAGTTTCAAACCATTTGATGCACATCGCCGATTGGCTCCCCACTTTGTACTCCGCTGCAGGTTTTGATCCCAAAAATTTGGGAAACATTGATGGCATGGATCTGTGGTCAACTCTAGTTTCCGAGAAAAATAATCCTCGATCCGAAGTCTTGATCAACATTGACGAAATTGAAAACTATGCAGCAATTCGTCGAGGCGACTTCAAGTACATAATTGGTTCTACTAAAACTGGAGAATTCTGGTACGGAGAAACTGGAAGGTCTAATCAAGAGGAGGTTGAAGGCATTTCTCCAGAATATCGACCTGTGAAAGCTCTCATGAGTACAGCAGGAATTGCAATTTCTGGAGTCATCACTGCTCAACAAGTTCAGGAAATCCGAGCCTTCCGAGAAAGTAAAACTCCAAACTGGAAGCCGAAGGTGAAGATGTTGACTTCTGAAGATATCCTCCGACTGCGAAAAAATGCTGAACTCAACTGCAACATAAAGAAAGAAGATGAAGTACTGCTCATTTCATTTCGTTATTTTATCACTTATTATAATGAAATTAATCTCACACAATTCTGATTTCAGGTCGCTTGTAATCCTCTCGAATCTCCCTGCCTCTTCAACCTCAAGGAAGATCCCTGCGAAAGAAGGAACCTCGCCCAAACTCGTCCAGTGATTTTGGGAACTTTAGAAGAAGCTCTTCTAAAATACAGAGTCACTACAATTCCAGCTAGCAACGTCGAAAACGATCCAAATGCCAATCCAGTCTCCTGGAACGGAATCTGGGTTAACTGGAAAGACTCAACCCCAATGAAGTTCTCTAAATTCCAAGAAGTTCCAACTTCTAGACTTTCAGGTTCAACAATCGCTATCATTGCAATAATTCTCGGTCTTCTCATCGTCGGAATTTCTGTCCTGATTGGTCTCAAGACGTGTGCAAAAAAATCATCTAGAGAAACAGAATCTCTTGCAGAAGGTGTTCACTTTCAAGAAAGTGAAGATAGAGGTCAAGATCTGGAGCATTCTGTCATAGACGAGAGACGGGCTTCTCAACTTTCAAAGGATTTATCAAATTTTAAGGGAATAAGTTCCTTGAAAGATCTCGCGAGAAATATCGATTGACAAAAAAGCAGGAGGTACACGAGATCTGGTAGTTTGCTAACAACTATAAAAATTTTTTATGTTTCTTGCAAAAGCACCAAAAAACGTTAGACTCCGTTCCCTTCTTTCAAAATCAAATGAAGGGAACGGAGAAAAAATGGAAAAGAGAATTTTTTTACTTAAGTTAATTAACGATGAATGACCTCGCGTACCTCGTTTCGACTGACGGATCTGATCCCGACGATATTTTCAGAATATCGTTGTCGACTCAAAAGTTTCATCAGTCAGTGATCGAAAGGAAATCATACTTGGAAATTAAGTATTTGTACTTTCCGCAATTTTATATAAATTTCGGTGCGATTTGTAAATATAATTATAAGAGCACTAAAGATCAAAATATCGAAATGTATAATAATAATTTAATAATAATAAAAATAAACTGAAAAAAGGAAGTCTTATTACAATAAATGCCTTGCACGGCTCTTTATTAATCAATCATCATCGGAACTCTTATTCTGTACAAAATTTTGCATTAATGACAAAAGACTAGCTGTTGTACAAGTTTACATACATTTTTTTTAAACATTAGTATTTTAAAAATAGAGTTACAACTCCGGTGAAAAACCACGATCTGAAGAGAAAAATAAAGTTTTTTTAAATGACATGCAAGTTGAACGTGGTTAGTCGCAGGTTTTGTTGAACAATACACTGTATAAGAAACGGTAGTCAACGGATGGAAAAAAGTTCGCACTGATTCATAAAAAATAATCGAAATATACCATTTTCCTCAAGGCAATCCTCATAAATACTTCACTTACTATTATACATTATTATATCATTTTTTGCTACATATATTACAGTATTTTGCACTTAGTAGTCTCATTGAAATAATCAACACCAGAGAAATTCTTTAGTCTCTCTTTTGTTTTTAGATTCGGTTTCAAGCACTTGTACTCGAAAGATACAAGTTTTTTCGATTATTTTTGGCAGTTGCTTCCTACAAGGAATGTATTCAGGACAAAGCGAAAACGGCTTTAGCTTCATGGTTTATCTTCTTCAATCACATATGCATCACCTTCGGTGTGCTGCAATTAAATCGTTTTGATTTAATATTAAATCCAAAAGTAAAGGAGAATATTAAGAAAAAAAAACCGTACCTTTTCCCCCACAACCAATTCATCAGAACGCTCGATTGACTCTGAACGTCTCTCGCTGTGAACAAAAAGAATGACGTCAATCATTTCCCAATTATTAATACAACTTCCCAAACGCATTTTTAATTATTGTAATAGGAATTGCAAAAAATTAGAACAATTTAACAACTCTTCACTAGCTGAAGATACATACAAAGTGTGTAATTTGCATTGACGTATCTGGCAGCAGCTTCCGGAGGCAAAGCACTCAAGACATCTTTATGAGCAAGTAAGTTCATCTGTTGCGTATGTCTCATTTCACGTTCATCCCTCAATCTTACATCCTTCGTGTGTCCCACTGTGTGTAACTGCGAAAGCCTAAAGGGAAAACTAGCTTACTCAACTTTTCAGGAGCTTATCTTAACTACTATTCTATCCAAATCAATCTACAAAAAAATTCAAAGATCCACTAAAAAAGAATCAACTCTCGATATCTGGTTCTAATCGGGAGAGGTTTTCTGCAATTTTCCTCTCCTCTAAATTGAATTTACTAGTGTAAAATGATTAAAAGCTTGTGGATGCCAAGAAGCATAACAAAAACTAGGAAGAGGGCAGTTTAAAAATCACAAAAACAGAAAAAACTTACTTCTGAGCAAGAACCTCCTTGTTTTCTCCAATGGAAGAGTCTAATGCATCTTTGGCGATCTCGACAGGTCCTTCAGTTCTAGAAGGCGACGGATTCTCCACCATTGGTAAATTTTCTAAACTCGAGGAAAGGCCTTTCATTGGACTCCCAGTCCTCCTCAATTCCTCATTGACCCTTATCGCATTCGACAATCTCAATTGCAAAGTGTCTCTTTCTTCCAAAAGTTGCATCAACTCCAAAGTCAATTCCTCACACCTAACATCCCTCTGATGAAGCATGTAAAGTGCCAGGTCCAATTCATTTGCAGAACCTTCATCACCATCGCTAGAAGTACTTGTTCCTTCCTGATCATCCGACTTCAGAGCGTGTCTCTTTAGCGCATGCTGAATCAACTCCAATTCCTTAACTTTCTCCTCCATCTGCTGCTTCAAATCACTTATTTCCTGTTCCCTCGATTCCAAGATCTTCTTCAACTCTGACAGCTGCCTTCCCTCCTCTTCTGACAAGGCCAACAATTCCTCAATTCGAACATCCTTATCATGCATCTGAACATTCAAATTATGAATTTCCGTGTCCTTGGTGATGCTAATTTCAGCTAATCTTCTATCCCTCTCAGCAAGATTGTTCCCAATATCAGCAACTTCTGCAATCTTTTTCTGCAACTGCTCCTCGTGATCAGAACTGATCTCTGCAATCTGAATCCTAAGATTCTCAACATCCTTTTCTCTTAGTTTCAAATCCGTTAGAAGACATTCTTTCTCTTCTTGAAGGCTCGATTTAAGAGATTCTATTTCCATCTCTTTCTCTGAGAGCTTACGCTCTAAAGTCTCTTCAGCCTCCATTCTAATTTGTTCTTTTTCAGACATCAGCCTTTCGATAGTTTCTTTATTAATCGAAGAAGAATCGTGCAGAAGTTGAGCATCCTTCTCAGCTAAAACGTGTCTCAAATCATCAACCTCGTGTTCCCAAGCACGCAAGGCATCCTTCAACCTTTGGATTTCATCTTCATCACTAAGGGATCTCTTCCTCCTCGTCATTTGTTCTGAATCTTCTCGAAGAATCATCTCCTGTCGTTGTATTTCAAATTCTTGACGAAGACCTTGTAATTCTTCCTCTTTTTCTTTGAGTTGATCTCTCAAGTTTTGGGACAGTGTTGCCAAGGTCAGTTCAACTTGACCTTTTTCGTTGTAGAGTCGATTTACAGTGTCTTGTAAATCTTGTATAATTTGAGGATAAGTACTTTCACTCAGAGTGGATTCCAAATGTTCGATTTGTATATTCTTTTTATTCAACTCTGCTTTCAATTCCTCTATCTCGTGATCATCACTGCCTCCCATTTTGAAAATTGGAATATCATCAACTATTTTCGGAGCTTCTGAAGACACAACTGTTCTTTCAAGTCGCTGTTTCAGCTCGGTGATAATTGCTTCTTTTTCTAGTAGAGATTGCTTCATATAATTCAATTCTTCCTTCTTGCCATGGAGTTCTAAATTCAAGACGTTGTAATTTTCAGTTTTATTCTCCTCAATGTCATTTAGTCTTTCTAGTTCTTGTTCATTAACCTGGAGTTTGTTAACTAATTCTTCAATTTCGAGTCTGCTGGTCTCTAATTCCTGTTTAGCCTTCTGTAACTCTTGCTCGAATTCTTGAATTGTTGAATCTTTCTCAGCCAAGAGGTTTCTTGATTCCTGAACTTCGTGTTCTGCTTGTGATACCTTATTCTGCAAGAGTTGGAAGTTTATTTCATGTTGTTGCAGGATGGAAAGATATTGTTGAAGATCGGATTCGAGATTTAAAACCTTTTGAGTCAGTTCTGTTTCCTTTAGGATCTTCTCATCGAGAGATGAGACAAGTCTCTGTATCTCTTGATCTTTCGCTTCCAAAATTCCACTCTTTGTTTCTAGTTCAGCTAAATAAGTTTGTAAAGACAGGTCCATTTGCTGAGATCTAGCTTCTATCTCAGAATTCGAAAATGCCAACTCCTCTGCTTGTTTCTTTAAAAGAATAATTTCTTTTTCTTTTTCAACGATTGTACTTTGTAAATTCTCTATTTCTATCTGCTTAGCCCTTCCTTCCTCTCTCAATCCTTGAATCACAAATTGCAGTTCACTCTCTCCTTGGAGACTTTCTACACAAATTTCTGATTCTTGTTTCAGACTTTGAACTTCGTACATTTTCTCGTCAAGCATCTTTTTTAATTTCTTATTTTCTCTTAAAGTCTCCTCCAACTCTTGATTTAATTTAGAAACAGAATCATCCACAGCTTTTTTTAGAGACAAAACTTCTGTGAATTCTTCACCCTTCCTCGCAAGTTCTTCCTTAAGGATATCTGAATTTTGACGTATAACTTGAACCTGGTCATTCGCATCCATCAAACTCTGCTCGTATTGCTTCCTCAGAATATTGTATTCTTCTCTCAATTTGTCTAAATCTTTCTGCAACTCAGTATTCCTCGCTTTAGATTTTTCTAATTGACTCTCTACATCAGTGAATGCAGCTAATTTTGATTCCGTAGCTAGCCTATTAGTTCTTTGTTCTTCTAGAAGATACTGTAATTGATCGTTCTCAGCTGCAAGATCTTCTAGGGAAATTTTCAGATTTTCAAGTTCTTCTTCCGTTTTCTTATCGCCTGCTATAGGCGTCCCTTGTTCCTCCTGCCTGACTTGACTCGATACTTTACCTACATCAACTCCATTCCCTTCCTCCAATTTCTTCTGCAAAACCTCCAGTCTATTCGTCAACTCCTTGTTTCTAATCTCCCAAACTTCAAGTTCCATATCCTGCCGTTCCTTCATCTCCATGTGTCTTTCATTCGCAGCCATTAAGACATCCAAACGTTTTAACAGGTTCTCCTTCTCAGCTGACGCCTTCTTATTTTCTTCTTTAGCTTCTTCTAAAGCTTTCTCCAAACTCGATATCTGGGTATTCATCTCATCATTGAAGACCGAATCCAAATCACACAAATCGCTCGTGAACTTGCGGGACTTCAACTGTTGTTGTAAATTTTCAACCTGGAGTTTATATTCCTTGAGTTTCTTGATCAATTTTCCACACTTTGTTTGAACATTCCTGTTATCTTCTAGAATTTTCGACTTTTCAGCTTCAAGATCCTTCACCTGATCCTCAAGTTCAGCAATTCTCGTTTGCAATTTCACTTCTGCACTCGCACCGAGTGGATTTTTAATGAAATGATCATCAGATAGAGTATCTTCTTGATTCCAGCCCCAGCCTTCTTCCTCCAGTTCTACCTTCTCCATTTCCGCCTCCCAAGTTGATTCTTTCAAGGAACTTGTGGCTTTCTCTACTTTCTCTTCAACAATTGGTTTAGATTGCTCTAAATTCCTCAAAGCTTGTGTCAGATTTTCTACCTGAAGCAATAATTTTTCTTTTTCACCTAAAGCGGCATCCAATCCATCTTGGAGATTTTTTGCTTTCACTGCTGATTCTTTAACATCTTCTAGAGCTCTTGTTAAATCATTTACCTGCAATTGGAGAAGTTCGTTCTCTCTCTGAATTTTGCTTGAACGTTCCTCAAGTTCTCGAACTCGACCAGTCTCACTCGAATTCTTTATCTCACTTTCCAATTGGAGGATTTTGAACCTGCAAAGTTCATGGGAGTTCTCAACTTCTTGTTTTTCAAATAGAAGATTCTGAACTTTAACTTCGTTTTCTGTCTTCAGTCTCTCAATTTCTGCAGAAAGATTACTACAGAGATTGTTTTTCTCGGATAACAAATCCTCTAGTTTTCTTATTTCTTGATGAGTTAAATCCTCCACAGGAACGAAACCAAAAGCCTTAGAAGCATCAAACAAAGGAGCGGGTCCGGAATTTTCCACATCTCTTTTGGGTCTTTCTTTCAAATTATTCAATTCTGATTCCAGTTCTGCTATCTTCTGATGACATAGTGTCAGATTTTGACTTAAACTATCTCTCGAAACATTCAATTCTTGAGTTTGAGATCTAGCTATGATCAATTCTTGACGAATCGTCTCTAATTCAGTTTCTAAACTTTCTGTAAGTCCAGTCGTCAGTTCCTGCGCAACAACATTAATTCTCTCAGCATTCTGGTCTTTCAAACTCTCGATCTTCTCGATCTTCTCAATCAATTCTTGATTTTCTTTCAAAGTCTCATTGAGCTTCTCTTTAATTTCCTCATTTGAGGCAGTCAAAGCATTAAACTGTACCATAAGTTCGTTATAAGGCTCTTGAAGGGACCTATTTTGTCCCGACTGATTCATATTAAACCTAAGGTTCTCTTGCATCTGAACGAAATTTCCAATAGAGTTAGCAAGTTCGTTATCTAAATTCTCAATCTCAGCGTCTCTTTCCTGCAATCTAGCTTCCAAAGCATGGACAAGAGTTTGACACTGATCGCATCTTTCACATTGGGTGCCAGTTCCTTCTTGACCAGACTCAGCCTTTTGTTTTTCCTCAACTTTCACAGGTAATTCAGCTTCCTTTTTCGCAGCCAACTCAGCTTCTTTCTTCTCAGTCATCTCAAAAAGTTTAGCTTCCCTCATCTCTGCTTCCATCTTCAGCTGATCCAGAAGAATCTTCCTATCCTCCGACTCTTTCTCCACATTCTCAAGCCTTTCATTAATCTGTGAATGCTTTGATTCCAGCATCCCATTCTCTGTCCTTAGATTCTGAATAGTGAACAATTGTTCAACGTATTCAGTCTCCATAACTTGCATCCGTACACTTAGTTCCCTGACATTATCTTTTGCTTCTAACAAATCTTTCTGCTGATTCTTGCACTTCTCTATCATCGATTCAAACGATTCCTCTCCCATTTCTTGTATCAACTTCATCAAAGAATCCAATCTCTGTCTAGATTCGTTCAACTCAGCACTCAGTCTTTCGATATTAAATAGAGCTTCTTGTTTTTCGTTTTGAACTCCCAGAAAACGTTCCTCTAATGATGATATCTGTGTATCTTTCTCTCGCAAGGCAGCATCCATTTCTTGAACCTCTCTATTCTTCGCATCTTTCTCATCCTTTTCCAGGGTCAGTTTTTCCTCTAACTGGTTCACTTTCGTTTCTAGTTCTTCACACTGTGCTGCTTTCTTCTTCAGATTACCAGCAATCTTTTTCATCTTCTCCAACTGCCTCTGCGACTTCCCATTAGATTCAGCAAGCTGTTGCTCAAGCTCAGAAATCTTAACTTCAAGAGCCTTCTTTGTCTCATCGGTCAAATTTTGACCAATGAGCTGATGCGTTCTTTCCAAATCTAACTTCAGACTCTCCGACTCTTGGATCTTATTATGCAATTCTTCAATGATGTCCTCCAATCTCCTATTCTGCATCTCCATATCTTCCATATGCTTTACCTTCAATTTTTCCAAAGCCTGATAAGCATCATTTAATTCCACTTTCAGATCCTCCGCATATTTCGCATTCGTATCTAACATGCTCTGCACGTACTCAATTCGTTTTTCTCCTTCAGATTTAGCATCTTCCACACTCTTCAGTTTTTCCTCTAATTGTTCAATCCACAACTTCGCATCTGTAAGTTCTTGCATTCTTTGATGCAACTCGCTCTCAAATTCCCTGCTGCGAGCATCGCTATTTTCAATCTGGGCTTGAAGACTGTGGAGTTCAGACTCCTCGTTATCTACTTTCGCTTGCAGTTGATTTATAAGTTGGTCCTTCTTTTCTAACTCATGGAGCAATTCCTCAAACTCTTCAGGAGTCTTTGCGAGTTTCAACTCTCCTCTTAAGTTCTCAATATCCTTCTTAGCAGATGATATATCAGTTTTGTATGCAACCTTAAGTTCACTCACTTCTTCAGTCAGGGAAACTATCGTAACATCCTTTTGCTGAAGATCGCTCTTCCTCTGATCGAGCTCATCCTGCAGGGAGTCTACTTGAATCATCTCATTCTGCAATTGAGCATACTTATCAGTTAAATCCTTTTCCTTGTTCTTGATTAAATCTTTCAAATAAGCAATCTCCTTTTCTTTAGATGCAACAAGAGCCGCTTGTTCTTCTAGTTTAGACTCAAAGACACTAATATTATTGTCCAATTCCTGTTTCAAGTTTTTCACTATTTCCTCCTTCTGCTCAACCTCTTCCACCAATCGGCGATTTTCGTCCTGAAGATGCTGGAGTCCTTCCTCGATTGAAATTTTCCCAGCTTCTAAATCATTCATCTTCTGCTGCATCTCATCACATTTATGCTTCCACTCCTCAACCACTAACATCGAATCGTCCAAATCTTTTCGTAGAGATGCGACATCTGCCCCAGAGGATTCCATTTCGTTAATTTCGGTGATCTTCCTTTCTAATTCTTCCTCCTTTTCAACCAATTTCAACTTCAAGTCTTCCATCATATCCTTTTGTTCTTCTATCAATCTCTTGCAAGATTCTATTTCACTTTCCAAAGAGGCGATTGTTGCAGCTTCAGTTTCTTTCAATTCAGATTGCTTTTGGTTATCAATTTCTTCGATCATGCTCACTCTCTCCACCAAAGCGTCCTTAACATAGTCAAGCCTGCTTGTCTTTGTTGTAAGTTCTAATGAATCCTGATCGTCCAGATTTGTAGAACTCTTTTCCAGTTTTCGCTTCAGATCTTCATTTTCTTCCGTCAAAGACTTTATCTTCAACTTAAGATCGCCTGAATATCTTTCCTTTAGTTTTGTCACTTCAATCACAAGTTCGTTGTTTTCTTGAATGAGTCTTTGGATTTGCTCTGAATCTCTCGATTCATTACAACTTTCAATCTGCTTATTCTTTAGTTTTTCCTCCAGTTTAGTGAGTTTGATTACCAGTTCGCTGTTCTCCTGAATCAGCATTTCAATCTTCGACGCACGGTCACTTTGTTCAGGAATCTTTTCAAAAGATTCTGTCGAACCAGTATCAGAAGATCCTTTTTCTTCAGTTTTTTCTTCCATGGTCGACAACTTCCTCGACAAATCGCTATTTCTTTGAGAAAGTTCTTCTATCTTCTTCAACAACTCACTCCTATCGGTTTCGTGCAAAGTTTCGAATGATTCAGTTGATCCAGTATCCGATGATCCTTTGTCTTTTAATTTTGAGACTTCCTGATGAAGTTCTTCATTTTCTCGAGTTAGACTTTCAATCTTTTGGGTCAATTCAATGGATGGATCGCTGTGCTTCTGATTTTGTTGAGCTTTGTTGAAAGATTCGAGTTGCTCTTCGAGGTCGACTATTTTCATCTCTGCGGTTACCCTGAGATTTTCGGATTCGGCGTTTTCAGCTTCTAAGGTCGAGACTTCTTGTTTTACTGAATGCAGTTCTGAAATAAGGTTTAAACAATTGAAATAATTAGATGTTTAATGATTCATAATCTGAGATTTATAACAAATCAGAATACACAGTTGGCATAAGAAGCAAAAAATTGTATTAAAAGCATACATATTTAATAAAAAAAATGTATGATCTTACGAAAATAAACTTTCACACATAAAATGAAAAGTTACCTTGCATAAGATCTAGCTTCTGATTTTCTAATGCAGCAATGGCTTCGATGTGTGTTTGAATCTCTTTCGTTTGAGCGTTGACCTTACCTTCAAGGTCAGCAATTTGCGCTTTCCAATCGCCTGCAGACGCTGTAGAAACCGCACAATTTCCGAATATCGTTGATTTGCATTTTAACCATTGTTATAAATAGACTAATAAATTCTTTGACAAATGACAACATTACAATTAAAAGCAAAAGCAACGTCACTTATCGCCGAAAGCAAATTAAACACACATAAAATTTTGATCTTAGTATTGTTAAAAATTAGTTAACGACTATTACTTAATATTTACATAAAATTTTCACGATTTTTCACCGGTTTTCGCATTAATATCAAGATAAAAATGTATCATGCAAGTTAAAAACTCGAACACCGTTATACGCTACAAACTACGCATCCTATTTCTAAAAATCAGAGTTCAGCAAACTTTGACAAGTAAGAAAGTAGGTACCATGTTATGCCTAGGTAATAGAAAATATACCAAATGATCAATTCGATTAGTGTATCAAAGTGAAACCTTATAACATTCAAAACCGAACTCGTCAATCGAACCACAGGAATCCATCACCAAAAATGAAGGGTAAATGTTTTGAACTCGGTGGTGTTATTTTCTGGGCGAGCTTTTCTTTAATATGTCCAAAAAAGAAGGCAAATTTTCGAAACATTTACTTTCTAAAAAGTAATTATTTTTTGCAAAATAGTCTCTTTTTACGAAATACTTTTGCACTCTAATCAAACTTAATATATCTGTGATCTATACAAATAAAAAAGTGGTACGAAACTAAAAGATGGATCAAAAGGAGAGATATCAAATGCAAATTGTATGGACAAAGAAAATGGCATAAGAAAAGATGATGGATAAAGAGGGCACGAGAAAAATCCGTCCTGGCTCCTACCTTTAAGCTCGTCAAAGTCTACCAGACTCAGCTGAAGGTTACCTTTCTCCTCCTCTAGGAGTGCCACCTGATTCCCAAGTCTGACCAATTCTGCATTCGCATCCGATACCTACATGAAATTCAAAATTGAAATTAAGAGTTAAGCATTTTACAGAGAAAGCTTCTTTAAATGAAAATTTCTATTACCTTTCTGAAGCTTTCTAATTGCCTCTGTAGATTTTTCATCTTGTTTTTGTGCTGTGCCTTTAATTTAATCATACCCTTATTCAATTCCTCTAGCTCCTTCGTCAACTTGATAACTCTATCATCTTCTTTTTGACTCTCGTTCGGAATTTTCGCCGCGAGTTCGTTTTTCTCAATCTCCAAATCATGCGCAATTTTTTCCAAATCAATCATCTTGTTAGAAATCTCTTTGTTCTTGTCTAATAATTCCGTCACCTGTTTCTGTAATTCAGTATTGGATTCCTCCTGTAAAAGTTGATTCGATTTTTTAAGTTCTTCTATTAAATTCTCAAGCTCTGCAATTCTGTTATCTTTCTCAACAATTATGTCATTGCCATTTGTAGATTCAAGGGCAATAACTTTGTTTTGCAATTCAGCATTATTTTTCTGCAGCTCATATTTCTCATCCTGTAATTTTCGATTGCTTTCCTCTAGTTTCTGTATTTTATATTCAAGATCTTCAGTTTCTGGAGGTCGAGAAATTCCAGCACCGGATTCTAAATTGAAAATTCTCTCTTTAGCCTCAGCGAGTTTTGTTTCTCGTTCTTCTAATTGTTGAAGAAGGTGATCGTTTTTGGATTTGAGGGAAGACTCGATAAGCACAAAATTTTCTTGCATTGATTTCATCGCGTCTTTTGTGTCCGCTAAAGTGTCCATTGTTGAACGCGAGAAATCAGCACTTGCAAATTCTGCTACTTTCTGGGCTTCTAATTGGTTCACAGATCTGGAAAAATAAAAAAGTAAATAGTCATTCGTTAATGAATTATTTATCAACAATTTTGTTTAAAAAATACTCACTGTTGAAGATTCTCTTCTAATTCGGTTATTCTATCAGTTTTCTCTCGCAATTGTTCGAGAAGATGGTCGTTTTTGCTTTTTAAGGAAGTCTCCAAGAGCACAAAGTGTTCTTGCATCGTTCGCATTTCGTCTTTCGTATCTTCGAGTGTATCGAGAGTTGTTTTTCCTTTCATGGAAAGATCTGCCGACATCAGAGTTATCGCTTTCGTTTTTGAATCGATCACAGAGTCTTTTTCTTTTAAATTGTCTCGCAGATCAATTATTGTCGCTTCCAATTCTAGGATTCGATTACTCAGCTCTGCTATTTTATTGTCTTTATCTTGCTGATAGCTCATTTGCATTAGGGATGTAGCCGCCTGTAAATGATATCTTAATTAATAAAGATGTAATTTACACTTAAAGATAGCACACAATTATTTTTAAAAAGTTTACAAACCTGGGAAACGATTGGATTAAGAGGTAATGTCTGCTGTTCTCTCTCATCAAGCTGTTGTCTAATCGCCTCAACTTTTTCTTCAACTACTCTCTTGTTTTCAGTAATTTTTTTACTCCTTTTTTCAAAAATCTTCTTATCTTCAGCAAGTTTTTTTTTAAGTAAAGATGACTTAGCCTTTGGAGTTTTCGCCTGCCTAATGTCGTCGACTACATCTCCAGCAGTTTCTGATAAAGATGTTTCAGATTTTGGAGTAGACTCCCCAGAGGCTTCACCTTTACTTCTTCGAGACAATTTCGCTCTCGATTTGAATTTTGAAAGTTTACTAGCATACTCCTGTAAAAATTCCATTCGGAATTGATTAATTCAACTCCTCAATTTTGGAAATATGGAATTATACTTGTTCTTTATCTGATAGAAAAAGGATAACTAAAATCATTGTTTTTTTGAAACATTTACCTCTATTTCTTTCTCTTTCTCTTTGAGACTCAGCTTATTTCGGTGCATGATTTCTTTAAAAGTCTCCAAATGACTTTTGCTCTGTCCACAAGATTCTTTCAGCTGGACAACAGACTCATCAGGCGGGCCACCTTCCATCGGATCTGGTGGCTCTTCTGCAGCACCCCACATCGCGAACTGCAGGAACAATAACAGTACAAACCACTTCATTATTATTTACTAAAAACTAATTCTAAACGATGCCTTTCTACGATGTTCTCCATACATCAATGACAGTGAAAGTTTGATGAAAATGGCTAGACGAAGTCTCACCCACTGCTCTCATTTTCTACAACTAATTGGATAGGGAAACGACTAGGGTAAACTAATTATGTTAGCATTCGGCACTGTAGGCACAACACATACACTATTCAACCCTTTGTCATGGCCGTTGTAAATTACGTGACTACAAGGGTATATTTATCGTATATTTATTTGTGGTTCTGGCTTGTCTACTTAGCCTCGTAATTCGCTTATTATCCAACATTTTATATATATATATTTAACTTATATTTTTATGTCTTGAAAATCAAACACTTTAATTATCAAAACATTTCCAATATAAATTTCAAGGTCATCATTTTCGAGGTTTCTTTTCATCATTTCAGGGCATCAAAGTGATAATACAGCCCATTCTTCGTAACCTTATGTGATTTAAAGTTTAAAAGGGAAAAAGTAACTTTTTGTATAACCTCAAAATCAATACAAAATTATAATATGATAAATTAATACGAAATAAAGGGACATATTTTAAAGTCTAGAAACTAAAAAATTCTACTTGATATTGTTAAAGGAGAAGAAACTAAGTTAACTAATTTAATTTGTCGAGATCGTAAATGTCAAAAATTGAGGTTATGTGAAGCAAATTTTTTTTTATAATCTAAACGTTTTAAACAGTCTGAGGTTCGCAGTACCTTGTCAGTATATTTCACAAAACGAGAGCAAAAATTTGAGGGATGAAAAGAGTAAAAAGTAAATATACTTACGTTTATTTATGTTTTTTAGATGTCAAGATGGTAACACGTCACTATTCGTTGACATAGTTTTCCTCGCCAAATACACAGTTTAGCACTTGGCGTAACTTGGAGTATGGTTGTATTTTGAGGCCACGGGATTTAATCGAATTTTCATAGGTACTTAGATTTAGTATTTGGCAAAGCAAAGAAATATTAGGTTAAAAAGAGTGAAGAGAGTGACGAACCATCTCTTTTCGTCACCGTTCCGGAAACTGTTGGACTCCAAATTGCAACTGCGCAGGTGGCGCTGCGCATGTAACAATTTTTGAACAAATTAAATTTTCGAATTGAGATCAATCTTAATTCCACTCTATAATGTTAGAGAGATAAATATTTAATAAAATAACCATGAATTCATTCAAAAATTGAAATATTATTTTGCAGAAACAATCAAAGTTTAATTTGTAAAGAATAATGGTAATTACCATAAGAGCTGCTTTACTCTCCTCAACTTTACACTCGCAATAATAGATATTGTTTGCGAAAACGAGGCTATTTACTTTCGTTTCTTATAGAAGGAGGTAAATGGCCTAGGTTTAGGAAAAAATATTTATTATTACGAGTTTATATTTGGGGAAACTAAATTTACTCTTACATATATGGTAAAGTTCATAATCTAAAAATTCGATTTCTTCATTTTCATTTCTTCATTTTTATTCATTTATTTCTTCATTTATCTATAATTCTCGTTGAGTATGATACACTGATAAAAAAATACTCGGAAATCAATAAATATACTTTTGAATCAATAAATCTCTTCCAAAAGTAGATATTTTATTGATTCAAATGTATATACTTTAAAATATATATCACTATTTATGGAAGTGATTAATTCTTGTTTCATTAAAAATTCATTTAAATCAATAAAATATCTGCTTTTGGAAGAGATTTATTGATTCAAAAGTATATTTATTGATTTCCGAGTATTTTTTTTCTCAGTGTAAAAATGGAGAATGGAATTTTGAGCTTATCACGGGTCCAAAATAAAATAAAAGAAAATAAATTCTTATAAAAATCCTTAGAAAATATAAAAAAAATCAAAAGTATGAAAAGTTTATTGTCCTGAGAATAATTTTTATTTGAAGATTTTGATAAAAAGATATAAAAAAAGACATGCATTTTAAAAGTTGACATTCATATTCTACCGCGATATTTTCGCGCATGGCAAAAGCACAGTTTACATTTTGCGAATGTGTCGTTCACTACACATTCGCAAATATTCGTACAGACAAAGATTTATAACAAAAAAGAATCAGCTACGGCGCATTTGCTGCCAGTGTTGAGCGTCTGCGTCTATCGACGTTGTTTTTCTGTAGCACAAAGAGATAGTAAATGTCATCCTTTGACAACATTACGATTGCTCCAGGGATACCATAAAACTCAAAAAATACTCTACTCCTTCATCGGAATGGAGGAACAACACCAGTGGAAAGGTAGGAAGCATCTTCCAATTTCCCTGGATCAAGAAATCCACATCAATCATCACACACACACACATATATATATATATATATATATATAT
>UCOH01004754.1:0-34805 GCA_900474275.1 Synergus japonicus | reverse complement strand
TATATATATATATATATATATATAATTTATAATAGTTATTATTATGAATGTTTAATTGGTTTAACTAGTTTGCTCTTATGGTAAAGTATCACATGCCCTTAAGATTGCTCTAAAATAAAAACTATCTATTGGTATAATTAACAATATCAATGCTAATGCATTTTGGCACTTCAGAGAAGGTATATTGCCGGTCTAACTATTGCAAATAGCAGAGACAAGTGGCAAAGGGGGTGAGAAGCGTTAGGTGGGAATTTAATTAGGTCCAAAGTCCTGTCTGCTTGACCAATGGCCGTGAACGAGGAGTATTGCTTGATTTGCTCCTGAAACTTGTGTTCGTGTTTAGATAGCGTACACAAACACCTAGATATACTAGCACATAACAACATGATGCTTAGCTCATTGTGCCACCAAATTCCTGAGTCCCGAGTGTCTCTGATATGATATTCAGATATTGTGAAGACATATCGCCAGGAAGCGTGCCACAGTTGGCTAAATTATTCAGTTTATGGGCGACGAATCACATTGGGATGTGTCATATGATTGTCTAAATGTGTAAAACGGTCCGGAAATAAGCATTTCTACTAGGGATGTTCGATTCCGATTCGATTCTCCAAAAGATCGATTCTTGAAATAAAAATCGATTTTTTACACCAGATTCTTTGCTATTCGATTTTTTTAGAGTCGATTCTTTACCCTGAGAATACAAGAGTTGATTTTTTAAATGAAATGAAAAAATTAATAAATTAAATTACACAGAGAAAACTGTTTGGTTCGGACAACAAAACTTTTTGTTGGTAATTGTTGATGTAGAAGCAACAAAAGTTGCTTGTTTTTGCAAAACAAATCTTGGTTCTTTCAATAAACCTTGTGTTGAACCAAGAAAATTCATTTAAACCAACGAAACCTCAGTTTAGTTGAATTAACAAAACTTTAATTGGTTCAACAAAAATTCGGTTGACACAACCAAGAATTTTTTATGCTTCTAGAGCAACAAAAAGTTTTGTTGTCCAAAAAAAACATTTTTCTCAATGTAATTAAATTAAATTAATTAAATTAATATATTGAAATGTTAAAAAAATGCATAATGTCATAAATGTATAAATAAGCCTTAATTTCTACTGACTAACACCAATAGTCTCCAATTTGATGCAAATATAAAGAAAAATGATAAAACTTACTTTTGAGAAGTCCAACTACCTTATTTATACTCCAAAAGATTAGGAAACTTACCTGTAACAAAAAATAAATAATTTCATTAATAAAACTGGAATTTTAGATATACTAGTAATTATGATCTGCGCGCTTTGCGCGAGAATAGTTATTCTTTTTTGCACATTCAGGAATCTTTATGAGTTTTATAAAATTACTTAAAATTACTCAAAGTCCAATAAAGTCTTATTAAAATTTCTGAAATTTTTTTTAATCTATTGCATCCATTCTGTTATTAAAAATCCTATGAAATTACATGAAATTCTTGACAATTTAATGAAATCTCTTAATAAACGTTGAATTCCTTAGAAGTCCTTAAAATTACTAAATATCCCATAAAATATCGTAAAACCCCTTAAAATGATTTAAAATCTCATAAAATATCATGAAATTTCTTAAAATACATGAAAATCCAATGAAATCTCGTAAAATCCTTTGAAAGTCCTCAAAATAAGTAAATTTAATCCCATAAAATATCTTACAACTATTTAAAATTCCATGATATCCCGAAAATCCCCTGAATCCTTGATATTCTTTGATGATCCATAAAATTCCTTAAAATTACTTAAAATTACTCAAAATTACATCAAACTTCATTAAATTCTTAAAAATTCTTGAAAATCCAATATAATCTCACTAAATCCTTTATAATTTCTGGAAGTAAATGTCCAGATTACTTAATATCTCATCAAATATCTTAAAGTTGCTTACAATTACTTAGAATCTCCCAAAATATCATCATTTCACATAAAATCACTAAAAATTCCATGCAATTTCATAATTTCTTAAATTACTTAAAATTCTACAAAATATATAGTCAAATTCCTTAAAATTACTTTATAATCCTTAAAAATCTCATAATTTTTCCAAAAGAAAATATAGAATTGGAAAAATTAAGGGATTTCAAAATTATGCAAAATAATTCAGAGATTTTAATTTTTAAAGTATAAAAATTTGTAATTCCTAGTCTAATTTTGGGAATCTCAATAAATTTGTAAAATCCTTTTAAATTCCTTAAAATTAATCAAAGCCCTATTAAGTCCTATTAAATCCCATTAAAACCCTCAAAAAATCTAAAAATCCAATAAAATTTTGTGAAATAAGGGTCAGTAAACCTTCGTATCATGTAGACGAAGGTTTATTGACTCTTATTAGCTAAAAATATTTATTATTATGAATGTATAATTGGTATACCTGGTTTGTTCTTATGGTAAAGTATCACAATGAATTTTAAGAGATCTTTTCAAAAGCTGTTATAAATTCGAGAGATTTTCACGAATGTTAAATCTTGTGAAGTGATTTGAAATTTCAAAAAGATTTAAACTGATATTATGCAAAATTTCAATAATATTACTATTGAAGAAAATTTATCCTTATTCTTAATACTCGTGGCCACCCTGTGGAATCAATAAAATTCTCGAAACTCTTTTATCGGTTTTATTTATTCATTCTTCGACTTTGAATTCCTGAATCGAATTGTATAGTTGACGTTCGAATTGTTCGAGTCCTAATAATCAGATTCGCTGACCCTTTATGCTGACCGAGATTTCCGCTTTCGCCGATTAAGGCTCGGTTTACAGTAGGATCGTGACATAAGGATGACGCCAGGCAGCCACAAGAAAACGATGAGGTTGCTTAACGAGGACAGCAAAGCACTACCACGATAGGTGGAGTGTCCTTCAGGCGTAAGTTGGCTCTTCCTACGTCAAAGCGAAAGCTGAAAGGCCCGTGAAACTATGTTTGGTAGTTCACTGGGGTCATCTTTGCGGATTACCATAGAAGCTTTCCGAGCTTTGCTTCCACTGAATGTATCTAGTCTAAGCTTCCTTGTAATCCGATGCTTTTAACACCACAACTAAGTTCCGATTTGATAATGATTATTTAATTCTGAAGTAAAGCTGTGGTATATTAACTAAGATCAATATTATCAGGATCAAGAAGATTTTAAGAAAGTTGGCCCTGAGCTACTCGAGCCAAAGAGTGGGGGTAAATTATATTGTTTAACCTTTGGTTTCTCAGTTGCTCTGACTCCCTTTTTCATTCCTCCATTTATTCTTTTGTCTGCTCATCTTTTCTATCATGCGATCTCGCACAGCCTTCCGCCAAATCAACCCAGCAAATTGGAGCTTGCAAATGATCCACCTTAAAGATTCCGCTAATTGTCCCCTACCCCTATTTTAGGGGTAGGGGAATTTGTAACCGCAGTGGAACTAATTGCGTCAAGCAGGAAAGGAAGCAGAGATCTAGTAGATAGAAGAGAAAGAGAGTGTGATAAGTGGGTTGGGGAATGAAGAAAAGGACTTGAAAAATCAGTCCTCAATGAGGAAAACCTCTTCTCGACGCGTTCAAGCTCCGATTTTCGAACGCAACTTTGCAATCGAGAGATCGATAATCACGATACGCCCCGCGGCGTTCAATTACAGATTCGTAATTGGGACAAATTTCTGCTGACGTGAAATTTGCGGTTTTGACCGATCGAAATCCTCTGATCAAATCCGGATTCGCGAGGGAAAAAAAAAGCACTAATTACGTAAAAAGAGTAGTTTTCAGTCATTAATGACAATGCAGCTTGTTACTCGGTAGGATAAAGAGAATCTAGGTGAAAAAACAAGAAAAGAAGGCCTTTAGAAAATTTTTATCTAATTAACAGTTTGGATTTTAGAGCAATTTTAAACGAGGACAAATCAGGAGGAGTGAGACTACGCCAATGCCATCGCACCTGATTGGTGCATCATTTATATCTCTCTAAAAGGCAAACTAATCATCTTAGAGAAATATTGAAAAGGACTTTTCTCATCGTTCTTGAACATGGTTCAAGTTGACCATCAAATTGACCAATTTCAAGTTGATAATCCATCTTATTAATTCATTTTTTGGTAATTTTGTAGATTATGATGAAAGTTTTTAATTCTACGTCACGTTTCAAGGAGTATCATTTGGGAGCAGATATCTACGTGTCCTCATTATGTACGTTTTTCTTGGCGTTTCTCTGACTTTGGACTGGAGGACCGGACGTGGAAGGAAGGGGATTAAGTTGAAACAACCAGAATTGGAGAGGGATGAAAAAGTTCTGCATGCGACTCGCGTATCAACGGACACTTCACGTGACCAAGCCAGCACGTCGAGGGTTTAAAACATGAGTGCGAGAGATGGCAGCCTGTTGGAGGATAGAGCGAGTCACCCTTGAGCAAAATCAATATGTCCGCCTTTGCACACACGATAATACGTATCCCGAGAATATCTCCATCAAATCTCTGCCGTTGCTGCAGAAGCACGCTTTCAATAGCCATTGGAATCCACTTGGAGAATCGACTTGACGTTGTTTGCACCTCTGTTGTAGGAGAATTTCCTGGATTAAGACAATCAAGTATCTGTCATGATAAGAAGATGTACAGGTGTCTCTGTAATTAATTAGGTCTTCATCAAGAAAAAGTTATCATTCAAATAGGACTTTTATACTTACAACTAGTTTATTACTTAGTTTATTACTTAGTTTTTTCACGATATTTTCTTTGGAGCAAGTCAACTTCAAGGCGAGTTCCCTCTCTTTCGACTTTCCCTTTTATGAAACTGAAGTTTTCAACGTGTACGTCAATGAAAAGTTATTTTTTTGTAAAAAGGTTGAGACCTGAAATCAGATTACAATAAATCATCCCTTAAGTATAAAAAATATCATAGTCCTAACTTCGAGACCTAAGATTTTTTTCTTCTAAATAGTTTCATTTTATGTTCAAAGAAGCAAAAATAGTTTTATCCTCTTAACCCCCTAGAATCACCATCAAAATCAATCCCCTAAATTCGAGACCTAAAATTTTATCGTTCCAAATGGGTCCATTTAATATTGAAAGAAGCTCGAAAAAATTTCATCAACTTATCCCCCTAAGTTCACCCACAGAATCTACCCCTAAGTACAAAAAAATTATTCAAAATACATTAAACTTCGAGACGTAATATTTTATTGTTTTCAATTGTTCCATATAATGTTAAAAGAGGTCCAAAACAGTTTTATCCACGTAACTCCCAAGGTTCAGACTGAAAATCAACCCCTAAGTACAAAAAAATCATTGTAATTCTTTTAACTTCAAGACCTAAAATTTTATAATTTCAAATGGGTTCATATAATGTTAAAAGAAGCAAAAATCAGTTTAATCCACATAACCCCCTTAATTTACGTTCTGAATTAACTCTTAAGATAAAAAAAAAATAATCTACAATCTTCGAGACGTAAAATTTTATCATTTTAAATGAGCATATATAATGCTAAAAGAGGCCAAAAACAATTTAATCGACACAACCCTCTAGGTTTACCTTCAAGATCAACCCCTTAACTTAGGGGTGGATTTTGAGGTGAACTTAGGTTTTTAATTGAATGAAACATTTTTAGGGTTTCTTTGGACATTAAATGGACCCATTTGGAAAGATAAAATTTTTGGTCTCGAAGATTAATGGATTTTAAATGGTTTTTTTTGTGCTTACGAGTTGATTTTGAGGGTAAACCTAGAAAGTTAGGTGGATGAAAATTTGTTGGATCCCTTTGGACTTTAAATGGATCCACTTAAAAGGATAAAATTTTAGGTTTCAAAGTTAAGAGAATTAGAATGATTTTTTTGTACTTAGGGGTTGATTTTTAGGGTGAACATAGGGGGATAGGCGGGTGAAACCGTTTTGAGGTTCTTCGGACAGTAAATGGACCCATTTGGAACAATAAAATTTTCGGTCTCGAAGTTTCATGGATTTTTAATGGTTTTTGTTGTGCTTAGGGGTTGATTTTGGGGGTGAACCTTGAAATTTAGGTCAGTGAAACTATGTTGGTTTTCTTTGTACATTAAATAGGACCCACTTAAAATGATAAAATGTTAGGTCTCAGATTTAGGAGAATTACAATAATTTTTTTGTATTTAAGGGTTGATTTTGAGGATAAACAAAGGGGTTGCGTGGCTTATACTGTTTTGGCTTCTTTGGACATTAAATGGATCCATTTGAAACTACATAATTTTTAGTCTCGAGGTTTGGATATTTTTAATGATTATTTTTGTACTTAGGGGTTGATTTTGAGGGTGAAACTAGGGAGATAGGTTGGTGAATTGTTTTGGGCTTTTTTTTTAAATTAAATAGACCCATTTAAAACGATAAAATTTTAGGTCTCAAAGTTAAGAGAATTACAATGATTTTTTGAATGTACTTAGGGGTTGATTTTAAGGGTGAACCTAGGGGTTTAGATAGATGAAATTATTTTGAGCTTCTTTGGACATTAAATAAAACTATTTAAAAGTATAAAATTGTAGGTCTCTATGTTAAGGAATTGCTGTCATGTTTTCTACTTAGGGGTTGATTTGGGGTTGATCTTAGTGTAATAAATACTTGAAACTGTTTTGTTTTTCTTTTGACATGGAATGGAACCATTTAACAAAATCAGATTTCATCTCTCGTCCTTTTTACAAAAAAATAACTTTTCCTTGACGTAAACGTAGAAAACTTTAGCTTCATCTTTAGAGAAACGAATCAGTCACTTTAAAAATTCCAACTATCCCTTCTATTCAGGATTGGTGAAAATACGCTCGTCGATCCAATTTCTCCTCATTCGCTTTGGCCCTGCGAATTGACAACTGTATTGCTCGAGGCTACTTGAAAGGAGAAAATTCAAGGGGAGTACCCATTCTATTATAGCCTTAGTTACACGTTGGGTGCTGAGGCAGACATTGCGCACGTGTAGGATTTGACAAGGGATGCGTATGGGCTTTCATTAGCCACAGGAAATTAACCGAGAACCACACCCCTCTCGAAGCCACAGGAAGTAAATATCAAAGTTAGAAAATTATCTCATACCTATTTGAGAAGATATCTTGATTTAGAAAATAAATCATATTCATTATCAGAACTAGAATCTAAATGAAAAACCAAAACAAAAACTCCTTTAGAGAATTTTGATCAAGCTTCTACTTTTCATTTTAGAAAGATTTAAAGTTTATTGAATATCTGCGGCCAGTGCATAGGCGTCGACTCTAGCCTTAGATTTTGGCGTCCCTCAAATCTCTAAAATGAGAACCGTTCATCGTACTGAAATTTTCTAAAGGACTCTTTTCATCAGTTTTCAAAAGAAAATACTTTTATTGACGAATTTTTCATTTCAGACAGTTTTTTGGATCCTCGTTTGACCAGTTTATTAAAATTCGGCTGAGTAATCAAAGCAAGATACCTACTCTCACTGGAGGGATGTCCCGGATTCATGAGATACGAATAATACCAAGGGGGTTACTTTGACAGCCAAAATCTCAAGGACCTAGGCCATCAGTCGGACAATGAACTCCATGGAACCTAGTGGAAAGACTGATGCTACAGAGAGGAGTCGTTGCAAGTTGAAGAGACCAGCTATTCGTGTGCTCGATTACTCGAGTGGCGGACTCCCACCCGCAACTCTCTCTTGGCAAAGTGAGTGTCGGATCATCCCTAGCGTTGCCACCCACTCCCTTTTGGAGAACCTGACTATAACGAACGGTCAAACCTTACCAAGCACAGCGTCGCGACGCTGAAAGGCTTCTCGTACGCTCTGAAAGGACGCCGGACGTCGTCTCGGGACGAGCTCTTCTTCTGATAATGACACTGTACTCCAAGATTCACCGGAAGTAACAGTTCTCTCTATCTGTCTCTATTTCTACCTCAGTCTTGCTTCCACTCTTGAAAACGAGTGTGAGACACCGAAAGCTGAGACACTTCCGGACTCCATTGTCGGATTAGTGGTTCTTTCAAGAAACTCGCGCCGTAGATAAAATCGAAAGACCATAAATGCGGAAACTCAAGTCTGAGATAAATTACTAGAACGTTTTATGCCAAGAGAAATATATCTAGCAAACAAAGAGAGGTCAAACAAGAATCTGCTTGGGAAAAGAAGTAGAAAAGTTCTCTGGGAAAATTTTATTTTATGCTACTAATCATTTTCATTTGATAGTGGTTTAAAGTTTTTAAATGTTTTGGATGGTGAGAAAGTGTAGACTCTAGTTATCTTTTTAAGCTTTTACTCCCCGAACTTATAAAATGGCCTTTAAAAGAGAAGTTTTAATCATATAAAAATTGTCTATAGATCTTTCTTGTTCAGTTTTGAACTTAGAACAGGAATAAAAGGATTTATTGAAATTTTAGAAATATTAGAAGATTTCACGAAATTTCAAGGAAATTTATCGAATTTATTCTGATTTTCAGAAATTTTAAGGGATTTTACCAGTTATTGGGGTTTTATAGAATCTAAAGAAATTTAAAGAATCTAAAAATCTAATAAAGAGTTTATTTGGATTTTCAGTCAATCAAATTTAAAACAACATATATATGTGATATATTCGAGACATTTTTTTATTTCAAGAAGTTTCTAGGAATTTTAAGGGAATTTGAAGATTTCTAAGTGATTTTTATGACATTTAAAAGATTTTTTTTGGGATTTTAAACATATTTCTAGGAATTTTAATTGATTTTGATGATTTTCAAGTGATTTTTACGAACTTTACAAGATATCGAGGAATTTTAAGGAATTTCAGGATATTCGTGAAATTTTAAAGGAATTCATGTAATTTTAAGAGATTTTGAAGAATTTCAAGTGATTTTAAGAAATTGTAAATGTTAACAAATTTTGTAAAATTTAAAAAGATTTCACAGAATTTGATAGGATTTTCTGATACTTGTAACAGATTTTAAAGATATATGGTAAAGAGATTTTAAATGTTATCGTAAGATTTCAAGAATTTTCAGGGAATTTTAAGAGATTTTAAAGTTTTTAAGGTAATTTTATGGAAAAGATTTCAAAATATTTTTTATTTTTAAAAGATTTATAGTAGAATATAAGAGGATTTTAAAATCTGCACATTTTTTAAGGGTGTTCAAGAAAGTTTTCGATTTTTAAAAGGTTTTGTGAAACCTTAAAGGATTTAATGGAATTTGATAAGATTTCTAATGATTTTAAGGGTTTTTAATTTTGAAGGAATTTCAAGAGGTTTCTAGGAATTATTAAAGATTTTCATGAATTTTTACGTGGATTTCAAAAGATTCATGATTTTGAAAATTTTTCATAGAATTTTAAGGGGTTCTAAATATTTATAAATTATAACGATTTTTAAGGTTTTCGTGAAATTTTGAGGAATTAAAAAGGGTTTGAAGGAATTTCAAGGGGTTTTGAGGAATTAAAAATTTTAATTTAAATGTAAAAATTTTTACTTTAAAAGATTCCTAAAAATTGAGAGGGATTTTATAGAAACAGGTTCTATTTTTTACAAAAAATTGGAGTATTGTATCATAAATTCAAGAATTAAAAAAATGGCACAATTACAACTCGAATTTTGTTTGTCAGTTATATGCTATAGTTCGAGAATTTTTTTTATTTCAAGATTTCTAGGAATTTCAAAAATTTTTCGGAATTTTAAGAGATTTACTAATTTTCCAGGGAATTTTATGGAGAGATTTCAGGATATTTCGTGAAATTTTTAATAATTTTAAAGTATTCTAAATATTTTTAAATTATGAGGATTTTTAAGAGGTTTTTAAGAATTTTAAAAGATTTGGACGAATTCAATCGCTTTTTAAGGTTTTCGTGAAATTTTGAGGAATTTAAAACTGTTTGAAGGAGTTTTAAGGAGAATTAAGGAATTACTCCCCTGGACCCACACTGGGTGTGCTACACTCAGCGATTTGATTTGAATGCGCGCCTATTCTGAAAATTATTATTTGGTTTTTTGTAAATAAATTTTTTGCTGTTAAATAGAATAAGAAATAAACATTTTTTTCATCTTCCAGACCAAATTTCCTGTCGATTGAAAACAAAATTCACTCAAATTAATTAATTTAGCAGGAAATAGAAGCTTTCAAAGTGTCTCTGAGTAAAAAATACCCATGTGTGGGATTTACGTAACTTTTCTGAAAGTGTGGGTCCAGAGGGTTAAAAATGTCGATTTAAATAGGATACAAATCTCTTGTAATAATTTTAAATTTCTAAAAACCTTTAAAAATCTTTTAAAATAATAAAAAATGTCTTGAAATCATTATAAACCCAGAGAATCTCAGAGAATTCCTGGAAATTATATAAAATCCTTCGAAATCTTGGATAGTCTCTAAAATTTGTGAAATAAATGATAAAAGTTATATAATATGTAATACAATAAAAATAACATAGCTAACATAAATTTCCCTGACATTTTCCCTGATAAACTTTTTTTCCCTAACTTCCCTGACATGTGGCTACCCTGTTATTTATGAAATTTCGAGATCTTTCAAATGAAATTTCTGTGGGTTGTTTGAAGTCGAGATATTGAAGAAGGAGTGAATTGCCATGGAAACTGACATGACGAGAGCGGTTGGTCTCGGATTCACGAATGACGAGCGCCTTCCATATTCGGTGCGGAGAAATGCAAACGGTTATCGGAGTATAATTCAATTACCGAATCTTCACGGTGTCTGGAGCGCCATTGTCCCGCTTTCCCCTTTGCTGGCGCTGATTCGTTATCGCCCTCCGGGAGACACAATGGTGTTAAACAGGAGATAACCAAACTGATAACTACCAGCGCCGCTCGAACCGCAACTTCATTTAACGTTTGCAAAGCCCTGACGATTCAGTGGTCGGCCACCCGAAAATCTTTAACGACCACCTCTTCTCTAGTGCACCAGTCGACTTTGTCAAGTGTCCCTTTTTTTCATTTCCCCCTTCATTCTATCGTTAACTTTCAACCCAATCTTACTACATAGAGATAATATTAATTGAATATTCAATTTTAAGATTTCCGGTGATTATTTTCCCTTATCTTTTAATACTGATAATAAATTGTAATCGTTATTAATCCAGAAATTATTTCCACTTGAAGTGATTTTTCTCACTTTGCTGGATCCCAAAATAGGATAATTTTCTCTCGGCGCTCGACTCTCAATTACACTAATGTTCCTCGATAGATATTGGGGGCTGCTGGCATTAGGGGAATGAGATAAAGTGGATGTGCTCTGCCTCCGAAGGTCAGAGGGCTGACAATTAATTATTTGACCGTTCAAGGATTGATTGTGTCATTAGAAGCAAACCATATGTCCTTTTCTATTTCGTTGAAATATTAAAGGCACTCTGGACAATTAAGGACATTTAACCATTTAAGGATTGATAAATAAAATTCGAGTTGTAATTGTCCCATTTTTTTCATTCTTCAATTTATGATAGAATAATATATAATATTTAATAGTTTGCAGAAAATAGAACCTGTTTTTCCTTTCCCATAATAATATTTTTCAATGTTAAAAATTCCTTAAAATTATTTTACAATCCTTTAAAATATCATAAATTCTTGGAAAAATGTGGGATTGGACAAATTAAGGGATTTCAAAACTGCAAAATAATTCAGATTTTAATTTTTGAAATAGAAAAATTTGTAATTCTTAATTTAATTTTGGGAATTTCAATAAAATTTCTAAAATCTTTTTTACAATTTCTTGAAATTATTCAAAGTCCTATTAAATTCCATTAAAACCCTAAAAATTTCTAAAAATCCTATGAAATTACACGAAATCTCTAAAAGTTTCTCAAATATCTCAAAATTCCATAAAATATATAGTCAAATTCCTATTAATTAATTTAAAATCCTATAAAAATCCTTTGATGTGAAATCCCTTTAAAAAAGGATTTCACATTAAACCCCTTGAAATATTGTAAAATCTCTGAAAATTCTTAAAAACCTCTTGAAATTCCTTCACATTTAAAATCCCTTAAAATCATTAGAAATCTTATCAAATTCCATGAAATCCATGTTAAAATTCATGAAATCCTTTAAAATTTTACAAAATATTTTAAAAGTTAGAAAAATCTTTTTAAATCCTTAAAAATTCTTAAAACCCTCTTAAAATTACATGCGTTTCTTTAAAATCTCTTAAAATTACATGGATTCCTTTAAAATCTCACGAAATATCCTGAAATTCTTTAAAATTTCTAGAAACATTTTTAAAATCCCAAAGAAAATCTTTTGAATGTCGTAAAAATCCTCAAATTCCCTTAAAGTTCCTAGAAACCGCTTGAAATAAAAAAAAAGTCTCGAACATATATCGCATATATGTTGTTTATATATATGAAGGAAATTTAAGCGTTTAACGAATGACAAACAAAATTCGAGTTGTAATTGTGCCATTTTTTTAATTCTTGAATTTATGTTACAATAATTTAATACTTTTGTAAAAAATAGAACCTGTTTCTCATCCTTTCCCATAATAATATTTTAAAATGTTCTTCGTTAAGCGAATTCCCTAGTAGAACTAAAGTCAGCGAAAAGCTGCTAACTCGTGGCCCATAATCGTGGAGAGTGATCTCTTAACGATAATGTTTTGTAGGGCCGAGATAATACCCGGGGTTAAACTGTCTCGTTTTCAGCGTGAGCCCAAAATTCCGATTTCGCATTACCTTCCTCTAAACGACGCCATAGTTACCGTACTCTGGGTTTAGAGCAAAAGTCGAGGGATCTCCAAAACAGCTGATTCGTGCACTGTACACCACCACAGATACAAATTCCCCTCAGCTTTGCTAAAATTGCAAGACTTTAGCTTAACGAGCCGTGAAGATCAACGTTTATCTGGTAAAGGGAGCAAAATATAATTAAATCTGCTTGGTAAAACAATATACTCTCTTTACGATTCTTATAGACCTTCAATATCAATTGAAATTGCAGAATTACGTAAAATTACTTTTCTAATTGTTTTCAGACATCGGATAATCTGAAGTTGGTTTGAAACTGTCAGTATCAATCTAATCGTCCCAAATTGAACAATATTTTAATTGTCTTTTGAATTTTCTTTATGATTCTGATAATTATTATCATTTGGGAGCTTTCTGGAACCAGAGTGGTCACATGTCAGGGAAAATAGAAATTGTTTATGTTAACTATGTTATTTTGGTTGTATTACATATTATATAACTTTTATAATTTATTTAACAAATTTTAGAGACTATCTAAAGATTTCGAAGGCTTAGAAATAATTTCTGAGATTCTCTAGATTTCTAACGATTTCAAGACATATTCAATAGTTTTGGAAGGATTTTCAGAGGTTTTAGTAATTTTAAGTGATTACAAGAAATTTTTATCCAATTTAAATTAAAAAATTTAATTCATAAATCTCCTTAAAACCTCCATTTTAAATTCCTCAAAATTTCACAAAAACCTTAAAAATCACTTGAATTCGTCGAAATCTTTTAAAATTCTTAAAAACCATTCAAAAATTCTCATAATTTAAAAAAATACTTTGAATCCCTTAAAATTCTTTAAAATTTCACGAAATATCCAGAAATCTCTCAAAATTCTACGAAAATTTTCAAAATCATAAATCTTTTGAAATCTGCGTTAGAATTCATGAAAATTTACAGTGTAGAAACCACTTGAAATTCCTTCACATTTAAAATCCCTTAAACTCATTAAAAGCCTTAAGAAATTCACAAAATCTTCTGAAATTCTACCAAATCTTTTAAAAATCAAAAAAATATTTTGAAATCTTTCCATAAAATTACCTTAAAAACTTTAAAATCTCATAAAATTCCCAGAAAATTCTTGAAATTTTACGATAACATTTAAAATCCCTTTACCATATATCTTTAAAATCTGTTACAAGTATCAGAAAATCCTATCAAATTCTGTGAAATCTTTTTAAATTTTACAAAATTTGTTAACATTTACAATTTCTTAAAATCACTTGAAATTCTTCAAAATCTCTTAAAATTACATGAATTTCTTTAAAATTTCACGAATATCCTGAAATTCCTTAAAATTCCTCGATATCTTGTAAAGTTCGTAAAAATCACTTAAAAATAGTCAAATTCCCTTAAAATTTATAGAAACCTCTTGAAATAAAAAATTTTTTAAAGATATTACGAGATTTGTATGATTTTCTAAATATTTTGTGGAATTTTAAAATTTTTCAAAAAATGACATTTTAAAAATTATTTTATAGAATTTTAATAGTCCTTATAGAATTAAAAAACTTTCAAGTCTTTTTTGATTTTTAAAAGATTTTGTGAGACTTTTTTATTTTAAGAGTTTTTTTTAAAGAGATTTTAATTCTCTTTATGGAATTTTCAAGACTTTCACGAGAATTTTTTGACTTGCAAACGTTTTTGTAAAATCATTGTAAAAAATTTCATGGAATTCTAAGATACTTAAAGATCTTTTTAAGAATTTCAAAAGATTTTCGCGAATTTCAAGGGATTTCAATGTTTCCAATAATTTAAAGAATTGTTTGTGCAATTTAAGAGATTTTCAAATTCCTCGTGGAATTTAAAAATATTTCACGAGATTCTGAAAATATTTTATGAAACTTTGAAGAATTACAAGAAAAAAAAATTTTTTAGGAATTTTAAAAGATTTAAAAGTTTTTCTTGGAATTTAAAGTATTTCAAAGGATTTTGAGGAATTTTACAAAGATTAATGAAAATTGAAGGGATATTATGAAATATTAACAAATAATGGATTTCGTCGAATTTTAAGATGTTTCTAGTAATTTCAAGAAATTTGAATAAATAAGAGATTTTAAAAGAAGATTTTTTTATCCCAATAAAAATGGACCTACAACGAGAGAGAGCCGAATGCAATATAAAAATATTTAAAAATAAACTAAAGATTTTATAGTTACAGAAGAAAGAATTTCATGCTCTGAAGAGAGAAAAGAAAGTTTAATTTCTGATTTATTATTGAAGAGGAGAATAAAAATCATGATAAATGTCGATAGTGGGGGAAGAGCACGCAAAGGGTGGACGAACTCGGGTTTGGTGGTTGGGTGGGGGGTTGCCGGAAGTAGAGGAAGAAAAAGAGGAACCGGAAGCAAGGTCCACGTGACCCGACGTGTTCATTGGCTGGAATGCAGATAGCTAGCCCCACTCCCCTATTTTCTTGTTCCTTCTTCCTCTCTTTCTCCACCCACCAACCCCCCAAATTGCCCCTGACTCCTGCAACCCACAATACACAATGTTTCACGTTCCGAACTCACCAGATAAGGCTATGATCGAAACACAAGGCGAGCAAAATAATAAAAATAATAAAAATAATATCGAGCTTGTGAACAAAATTTATTACGTTCATAGTGCAATATTTTTCGAAAATTGGTTCTGATAATTTAATGCATTTTCGAGACAAGACGTTAATATAGTGGTTTATTATTTATTATTTAATTGTAATATTTGTAATTAATTATTAATTTAATCTAGTGAAATTGTTTTTAAAATTATTTTTTAAGGGTGTCGACAGCTTTTCTAAGAAATTGATTTAAAATTACCTAACATAAATTCAAATAATTTCCAAGCAATTTATTATTCTATATATTGAACTAAAAATTGTCTAAGTTGCCAAGTCATCGGAAAATCTTTTGCTAGAACGAATCCTTGGTAATAACTTTATTCGCATCAAGAAACTTTAAAGGTTACACGCGACGAGAATTCAAAGGCTGATCGAGTCTGTTGTGCTTTTTTTTGCCCTCGTATTTCGGCGAGAATTTACTACAGGACCTTTGTTTCGCTTCGTGGAAACCAAATAAAAGGAGCACAGATGACGAAAATAAAATTTTTAATTGAATTTTATTCCTGGAACTCTATTTAATTCATAAGTTATTAATTTCTCAAACAAGCTAATATTTTACAATATGAGTATAAAATATTTTAAATCCAGGACTAAATACTAAGTAAATAAATAATTAAGGATTAAGAATACGGAACATGCTTTAATAAAAATATTTAATAAAATATTTAATAAATAATATTATTAAATATGATTAATAAATATTATTAATAATATTTAAGAAAAATAAAAAATTTAACAAAATATTGTATGAAATATTGTAAATCCAGGAATAAATACAGAATACCGAAAATCCTTTAATAAAAAAGAAATTCATCAAATATTTGCCAAAGTGTTAATCAGCAAATAAAATTTTATTTTATTTTGAATATTTTATCTTACCAGTTGCCTTGGCTCAGAATGTCGAAAGATACATCATTGTTGTTGATATCGAACTCCATGGCATACCCGTACTCACTTTTCAAGGACTCAATGAATTTTTCCGGAAAAATCATTTTCACCTTTTTTCAAGTCTTCACTGTAAACTAACAAAATTACACTAACCCGAGGAAATAATTTAATTTTACTATCCAAGAACAATTAAAAATAAAGAATTTCATTATCAAATTATGTAACTGGATTTGAAATTAATTTTGCTAATAAAAATTCGGCTTTAGAAATAAAATATTAATGAAAATTACTTATAAAAGAATGATTATAGACAAGAGAAAGTAATTTTTAATTTGATTTCAACTGTTTAAAGTTTCTAATTTAATTGGACATTTTTCAAGTAGAGATTTTAATAGAGGATAAAATTGAAAATTAAATTATTTAGAGGAAATGAAATAAACGATTCACTGCTGTTGGCTTACCGACTAAAAAACACGCGATAAAGCTCGTTGCGTAAAAATTAGGCGGTGCGAAAATGCGAAAGAGATAAAAATGGGAGAATCCCGGATTTAGAACTGAGCAAGCGATCCGCAATGCTGAGTGGCTCACGTGAAACTAACGAATTGAGGAATAAAACAGGGAGAGTTGACGACTCAAGTTACAAGTCAAGTTCAACGCGGGATGTAAACAAATCGTAATGACAGGTCAAATCCCTGAAGACACTTGAACAGGGGAACAAGGAACTTTAGAGGTCTGAGTTCCAAGAATTTTAAACTCCTAGCTGCTTCGTCAGGTTTTATTACTTTGCGGAAACCAAGAAATTAGCTGTGGTTTAAATTTATATGTATTTCAAGAATATAATATTAAGCGAAATTCGAATTTATATAAGAATTCGCAAAAATATTTTTAATAATTTTAAATAGTTGTGCCTCGTATTTTTATTCAAAAATATTGAAAGAGGTTTTCAAATTTAAAAATTATGCTGTAGATGATAAAGAGGTTTTAAAAATATTTTAATGAATTTTTAGCAATTTTAAAAAGACACTGACTTCTTCTTATGGAATATTGCAGAAGAGAAAATTTTAAATTGATAAGATTATTAAAGAAATAATAATAATAATTTTCTAATCCTATTAAAGAAACAGGGGTGTTCAGTGATCAGAGAATTCGAAACTCTCGGGTTTTTTTCTGGGTCAATTTTTTTTTCTCCCACCAATTTGTAGTTGCTTTTTTGTGATTTGGTTTACTCTCGTCCTTAAAATTTTACAAAACCCTTGGAAATCCTTGTAAATTCTACAAAATCTTTTAAAAGAACATTCGATTTTTTAAATCCCTCAATAAAATACCCCTTTGAATTTGAAAATCTTTTTGAAATTCTTTAAATTTCTACAACAACATTTAAAAAAACATTTAAATCCTTTAATATCCACAAAACGAATTAGAAATCACTTCAGCTCACTAAAATTATTAAAAATTTTATAAAATCTTTTAAAAATAAGAAAACTTTCTTGAAATCTCTTAAAATCTTCAGGAACCTTTTAAAATTTCCAAATTTCACGGAAAAGCTTCGAAATCTTTTAAAAAATAGAAAACTTTCTTTAAATCCTTTATACTTTGTAGAAATCTCATAAAATTTTGTTAGGAATAGCAATTCGCGCTCTTTTCAAAATGTAGATGTCACCACATATTGGACTAGTTCCACTTTATAACTTTGCTTCTAATCTAGATGTTTTGATTCTATTCTGTCTATATAAATCTTGTGTTGTAAAAAACTAAATATATTGGCTGATTGTGACTAATTGGTGTTTGAATTACTTCTGCACATTCCACGGATCCTGTTTATCAATTAACAAATTTTATAGAATCCTTACAAGTCACAATTCTTTTAAAAGTCATTAAAATCTGTTAATTCTCCTAAAATTCTTGGAAATTCCATAACAATGTTTGAAATCCATTAAAATTTTACCAAAAAATTTCGAAATGTCTTAAAGTTTAAGAAAATGTCTTAACATTCACAGAAAGTGGGGAAATTCTTGAAGACTCTTGAAATTCTTTATAATTTAATTAATTAAAATTTAATTAATCTTTAATTCTATGGTAACAATTAAAATACCTTGTTATCCTTTGAAATGCATTAGAAGTATTAGAAATCTCTTAAGTGGCGCACGCCGCCTTTCTGTCAACAAAATGTAATCCTAACGTCAGTAGTCTAGTATTCTTTCACCTAATTTGTCTAAAACACAAATTTCAAGATTTTCTAAATGATAATTTTTAAATTTTAATTTTTTAAACATTTAAATTTTAATTTTTAAACAAAAAGTCTCATAAAATTCCTTAAAATGCCTTTATTATCCGTAACAATTAAGTGAAATTTATTTAGTTTTCTTAAATTCACTTGATATTCCTTAAAATTATATTAAAGACCCGTGAAATCTGATAAAATCTCTTAAAATTTCTGAAAATCCACTGAAATTTCTTAAAATCCTTTGAATTCCATAAAAATCCTTAAAATTACAAAATATACCATAAAATATCGTAAAATCTTTTAAAATTATTAAAACATCCCATGAAATGTCTCACGAAATCTCTATAAATTCCTGACAATTTAATGAAATCTCATAAAATTGTGTAAAATCTCCTGAATTCTTTAAAAGTCTATAAAATTGCAATATCTTAAAATGCCTTTAACATATTTCAAAAATCTGGTGCCATTCCTTTAAATTTCGTAAAAATCGCTTGATATTCCTTGATATTCCTAAATTTTTAATTTTTTAAATAATAATTTTCTAAAACACGAATTTCAAGATTTCAAGTCCAAATCATTCCATCAGAAATTCAAGAATCAACATAAAAATGGAATTAAGTACATCCAATCCCAAAAAGAGCAAACCCAAGTTTATTGGGTTTCTAGAGTATTAATTCTAAAATTAAAAATTTTTCTATTCATTCTAAAATTTATTGTTCCTTGCCTCTCTAAATTGAATGCCATATTTTAATTAGAAATTTTCTTTGACGTACGGATAAAATGATGATATGCAGAGTATAGTTAAGACTTATCTGCGCATTATTCCTCTTCGTTGAGAGCCCTTAATCCTCTTGTTGGTTATCTACATTAATATTATAGAGCTCAACGTGTCGCTAAAATTTCAAATTTAATTATTCAATCGGTGCGTGGCTTATCGTGAATAAATGGCGACTAGATAGCCGAAAGCCTCGTTAGTTAAAGAGCAAATGTACGTCCTAATAAAGTAGACCTTAAATTCGAAATGAAAATTTCCTTTATGAATTAAGAAGAAAAATTAAATAATTTAACAAAACAAATTATATATTGACAGAAAAATATGTTTTTTATCTTCTTTTTTTATTTTTTTTTAATTGACAAACTGAGAGCGGATCCTATTATTCAATCAGAGTTAATGACTGACTAGAAGGCTGATCCAATAATTAAGCCCAGTCTAGTATAGCCAGTTATTTAACTAATTGTGTAAAATAAAATCTTTTTTCGAAGTTTACACTGTTAGTTTATAAAAAATGGACCATTATTCGTTGCTCGAACCGATAATAATGAAATTGCAATGGAAAAAAACTCATTTGCAATAAATAGAGATAAATAATATGTAAATCCGATTTTCTCTGATTTGATTAATTGGCTGCAATTCACATGAAAATATTGGCGTATCGAATTGAGAATTTTAAATAATAAATTCAGTGATTCAATTGAGTTTTATTATTTAAGATTTTAAAATATAATATAACAGGACAGCCACAAGATTAAATTTTTCTAATTTCCCTGACAGAAAAGTATTAAAAATACGTATAAATTTTTAAAGATAATACAATTGAAATTTTTGAACAATTTCGTCGAATATCAGTTTAAATCTCTTGAAATTTAAAATCACATCACAACATTTAACATTCGTTGAAAATCTTTTTAATTTACAACTTTTGATAATATCACTTAAAATTTATTGAAATTTCTTGAAATTTTTTGAAATTCTTAAAAACATCTTAATATTCCAAGAAATCCCTTCAAATTTGGTAATATTTCAGGATATTCCTTCAATTTTCAATAATCTTTATAAAAATTCCTCAAAGTCCATTGAAATACTTTAAATTCCAAGAAAAACCTCACAATCTTTTAAAATTCCTAAAACAAAAAAACTTAAAACATTTCCTCTAATCCTTCAAAATTCCATAAAACATTTTCAGAATCTTGTAAAATATTTTTAAATTCCACGAGGAATTTTCAAATCTCTCAAAATATATCAAAATTTCTTTAAATTTTTGAAAACCTATTGAAATTCCTTAAAATCATCTGAAATCTTTTGAAATTCCTTCAAAATATTTAAATATCTTAAAATTCCACTATACATTATTTAAAATTCCATTAAATCTTTTACAATTAATTTACAAAATCGTTTACAAATCATAAGAATCTCGTGAAATTCTTTAAAATTCCCTAAAGTGCAATAAAATCTCTAAAAAAAACCCCTTGAAATAAAAAATCTTTTAGAATTCACAATTCCCGCACCTTTTCTAACTCATAAATATCTCGATAGATGTCGCTTCTATATTTTTTGTATCTCAAACACAGTACATTTTTTTTTCTTTTCTTCGTCTGTGAATCGCGACACGAGTTACTTTCGCTTTGTATACTTATTAAAATCTACACAACATTTTTTTTTAATTCTATGGGGACTATTAAAATTCCTTAAAGTCATTTTTAAAATGTCAAAATTAATTACACTTTTTACAAGCTTCTTAAAATCTTTTAGAATTCCACGAAAAACTTTAAAATCACTTAAAATAAGATTTCTTAACATTCTTACAAGCCTTTTAAAATCTTATTATTAGATTTCACGAGAATATTGATAATTCCTTAAAATCTCTTAAAATTCTTACAAATTTCTTAAAATCCTTTATAATTCCACGAAAAACTTTTAAATCCCTTAAAATAGGTAAAAAGCAACGTTTACAATTTTTGAAAACTTTTAAAAATTCCCTAAAATTCCAGAAAATCATAAAAATCTCGTGAAATCCTTGAAAATTCCTTAAAACTCTTTGAATTGCCTAAACTTTCTTTAAAATTTCTTAAAATTTCATGAAGTCCTTTAAAATCCCACTAAATCTTTTAAATATTATACAAATCTCTTCTAATCCCTTTAAATTCCTAGGAACCTCTTAAAATCTTTTAAAATTATTGAAAATCTCTTGAAATCATTATAAACCTAGAGAATCTCAGAAAATACCTGGAAATTATTTATAAATCTTCGTAATCTTTGGAGAGTTTCTAAAATTTGTTAAAGAAATTATAAAAGTCATATATGCAATACGACATAAATAACACAATTAACGTAAATGTCAATTTCTATTTTCCTTGACAACTACTCGAATTTCCCTAAAAATTTTTCTTTCCCTGACATTTGGCAACCCTGTATAATATAAACAATGAATTTATATTTGAGAAATCTGATTTTGCCTCGATTTCGAGATCAATTTACGGAACTTAAGATACCCTAAACTGGAATAATACGATTTTAGAACTTAACTTTATTGGCGGTCAATACTAATCATAGACTAGTGCTCGTAATCAGCAGATGAGATTGAGTTAAATCTGCAACAGGTTTCCTGAAACTAATAGAGATAAAACCCGAAATATCTCGTTAGAATTCTAATATTAAAATTATTTTACTAAATTTTTTCTCTAAAAAAGTATTTCTTTAGATATTTTTTCATCTTAACCCTTACCCTTTATCTTTTTTCAACCAAATCCTGAGTTCGCAGAAGAGGGTGAAAAATCTTATTTGCTTGAGGTTTAACCATAAATCCACTTTACGAAGAAAGTAAAAGGTAATTTATATTCAATTCTGAAAATCCCAGATCTTTATTGGCTAGAGATCCTTTCAGATGAGAATATCCGATTGACTTCTAAAATTTCAATTTTCCTTTTCTATAGTAATAATAATTTCTATAATCAGTAAATTTTTAATTTATGATTCGAATTTCGAAAGGATAGAAAAATTTTAGAAATATTAATTCAATTAAGTTTAAAGAAGAAACGGAGGCATAGAGAACCCGGGAGTGAAATTTGTGTTGACTCGTCGGCAGTTGGCCGACATCTGACCGTCTTCGTGGCAGTTCGGTAATCTTCGTACATCTCCGAAAGCCACCTCAGGGCCGTCCTTTCGACGACTCAGTCCTTGACGAAAAAAAAAATCCCCTCGAAAATCTCGCATACTTTATTTTTGCAAACCTTATTATTATATCTTATTATTAATAGAAAATAATTTTGTAATTTAGAAAGAGTCTAAATCTTACAATTAGATTCAATTCCCGGTTGTTACTCAGTTTGACCGGTTGGTAGACTTGTATATACTTTCGAACTAAACTACTAAGAGGCAAACTTAAGCCCTGGAATCTCTAGCTTTACTGTTGATTGTGATTGGCATACAATTAAACTTTCAATCTTCCTTTTCTCTTAATTCACCCCTTTAGTATCGAAGTATCTTTCCCTTTCCTCTACATAGAGAGTGCGATGGATAAAGACAGTGGGTGGGGAGTAACTTTCATTGAAATGCTTTCATTTGTTCGTCGTCTTCTCTTTAAAACTCTATAACTTCCACCCCTTTCTCTCTTTTTCAACCCTTCTGAGCTTACGCTTACGTAACGAGAAACTCGACAGTTTACTCTTAAGTATAAAACAACGACGTTTGTTATAATCGCCAATGTCGTAAAACTGAGTGCAATAAAATCGTTTCGTTTCAGCAAAAGACAAATTTCACGCAGTATAACTTATTTCATTTAAACTGCATTTCATCTCAGAGACAGAAATTAATTTTATAATCCGACTTTAGTGATTTAGTAACGTTTTTATCACTTTTCTTCAAATATTACTAAATTGGCCAAATGTATTCAATCATTTTTCCAATAAAAAAAAATGTATATTTTAGTATTGTAAAAAATTCTTCAGAAGACTAAAAGTGATAAGGGTTCAAAAGGAATAAAAAGTAGAGCTCGTGTTTCTAAATGGATACGATGAAGCGTAAAAAATGAAGAAAAAAGAGATAAAAGGAAAAAAAGAAAAAAAAAAAAGAAGAAAAAGAGGAAAACTGAGCGCATCAAGAGCGATGCACAGGCGCATTTTAAATTTCGTTTCAGACCCTCGCTGCGAAACGAGGGTGATTCCTATTATTCAAATTCTCTTAAAAAAAGTACCGGACTCAATGGCAAATTACGTTATCATTATCTCGCGAATTCACTCACCGGAATGCATCGTCGAAGAGAAATATTCAAGAGGAGAAGAAGGAGAGAAAAAGACTATAAGAGGGCTTGAAAATTTCCTTCTTTTTTTTTACCGAGTAGCTGCTGGGTAATAAATAATTAATATTAATGATGCATATTTCTTTTTAATTAGACTCGAATAAATAAACATCAAATGAATTATCTTTTCAAGAAAATATTTTCAAAACCAGTTCAGAAATTCTAATAGATACGCTCCTGGAATGTTAAAAAAGATTCACTCGTATTTTATTTGGTACTTATTCTAGTTTTCAGATAAAGAATTTGAAATGAATTCGGAAATTGTTTCAAACCAGTGAATCTGAATAAGATTTCAGAGGAACTTTCGAAGAAGAGATTTAGAGTTATTGAAAGTTGTCTGATCTTATTGGACAGGAAATTTTAGATCGGAAAACTTGGGATACTGGAATTATGTGTAATTCAGTTTTTGATGAATTTTATTAGGAATACAATTATATTAAAGCAAGAAATAAATAAATAAATAAATAAATAAATAATAAATAAATAATAATAAATAAACACTATAGAGGCTAAAAAAAGGCATATTTTTATCAATTTAATTGAGCAGATAGGAAAATATTATTAAAAAAGTAAATTTTCTCCACTAAAGGATTCTTTCTCAACTTAATGATATCTTGTCTACATTTTAATTAACACCGAAAGAAGTGGATGATTAGCATAGGGTCAGAAGCTGGGGTGATGGCAAACAGAAAGAAAAGTGAAGAAGAAAAGAAATTACGGACAGCCAGTGGCGGCATTAACGAAGGAAGCATTTAAAACTTGAGCTCTTCCAAAAGTTCCACGGCGTAAACATTAAAGCCACCCGACTAAGTGGCTCCGTTACTTCTTCGCCGAGGAAAATAGGTATTTTCCCAACGACTTCTTTCTTGATTACGGCATTTCTGTCTGCCACTTCCGGCTGCCTTTTACCTCCCTACAACAACCCAAGAAAAATGTCCGCTGTTCCTACAATCTTATTTTCTCGCCCCGCCTCTCCCACTAAAAAATTCGTTAATGTGGATGCGAACAAATTTTCAGTAAAAATAGTATTGATATTTTTGAAAAATTTCGTATAATATCACTTTCAATATTTTGAAATCACATCAAAATATACTTAAAATTCGTAAAAATCTGTAAAATTCATAGAAACATCTTAAAATTTGATGAAATTTCTTCAAATTTGTTAATATTTCATCAGATCCATTCAATTTCAATAATATTTTTTAAATTCCTCAAAATCATTTGAAATACTTTAAATTCCAAGAAAAACTTCAAAATCTTTTAATTTTTCTACAATCCTTTTAAATTGCATAAAATATTTTTTAAATCACTTGAAATATTTCAAAATTTCACGAGGAACTTTAATTTCTCGAAAAATGCGTTAATATCTCTTAAAATTATTGTAAACTTATTGAAATCTATTAAAGTTCCATGAAATTCTTTACAATGTCATAAAATTTATTTTAAAATCATATAAATCTCGTGAAATACTTTAAAATTCAATAAGGAATTTTGTAATCCCCAAAAATACATTAAAATCTGTAAATAAAAATTCTTGGAAAAAAAGAACTAACAAAATGCTTCAAAAATAAAACATAATTTTTCAAAATTTTTATTAATTCCACGAGGAATATTTAAATTTCTTAAAATCATTTTATAAATGTCAAAAGTTCTTAAAATTTTTACAAGCTTCTAAAAATTCTTTATAATTCCATGAAAAACTTTAAAACCTTTTAAAATTCGTAAAGATCTCGTAAAATTCTTGAAAACCTCTTAAAATTCCATAAAATTCTATAAAATCTATTATAAATAATAAAAATCTTGTGAGATTCTATAAAATTTCAATCAAATCCCCTAAAATCACGAGATTCCACGAGAATGTTTATAATCGCTTAAAATTTCTTAAAACTCTTCCAAGTTTCTTGAAAATCCTTTATAATTTCATGAAAAACTTGTAAATCATTTCAAATCTCTTGAAATATTTCAAAATTCCACGAAGGACTTTAATGTCTCTTGAAATGCGTCAAAGTGTCCTAAAATTATTGGAAACTTATAAAAATCTATTAAAATTCCATGACATCCTTTAGAAATTCACGAAATTTATTTAGGAATCAAATAAATCTCGTGAAATCCTTTCAAAATTTTAAGTTTTCATTGTCATCGCGTGCTTTTTACTAGATAAATCTACCTTTCGTATAAATTTGACGAGATTTTGTTATCAACTGTGAAAATTGTAATTTTTGCTCAAATTTAGGAATGCGCCATTTTGTAAATTTTTCAAAAAAAAATTTTCCGTTTAAATGTGTTCTTTTAACATAGTCTAAAGATCACAATTGCACAAAGCCAAAGGATTCCAGTGTAATATAAAAAATACCTGCATTTGAAATTGGACGGTACTTTTCCCCATGTTAATTGCATAAGAAACTTTGAGTGCTTTGAGCCACGTGTAAATATTAACCGAATTCGCTTAAATTTCGTGAAGATCATTTTTTTGGTCATTATAACAAAATAGGGGGGTGAAACCAAGAAGAATCGAAAAAAAACCACCAAGAGTAAATAATGACCACCCTAGTGTCCACCCCAGGGCCGTGCGCAAGGGGGGGGGGATTTTTAGGGTTCAAACCCCCCACCATAGACAAATTAAAATTAAAAATAAGTTTTTACTTTACATCAAAGAAGATCGTTTGAAGGATATTTTTTATTGTAACATATGAATTAATCATAAAAATATTTCGAACCCCCACCCCCCAACATGAATTCCGGCGCACGGCCCTGGTCCACCCTGTTATATAATCCAGGACGATTATTTAAATTCACATTATTGACCCTAGGAAGGATTCTAGTGACTCTAGTCATAATAATTATATGAAAAGCGTAATTGATTACCCTGGTGTTGTGCCTTCTTGTTAGGATCGACTAGTGAAAAAAAGAAAAAAGAAAGCAAAATAAAAAATATAAAAAAAAGAAGAGGAAGAAAATAGACCATACAGGATCGTGAAGAGTCAGTCGAGTGGTGAACAATGCTCACGTTTACACCTCCAGCTTTATTTTTCTCGTTTTCAGAAAAGGAAATGTCTGTGCCAGTCTACGGCCACTCGACGTTACGTCGACTCGACTCGAAGGTGCTTAGATTTTCCATTACGAGGAAAAGTCGGTAGGACGTTAGAGAGAAAACCTTCTTTCCTGGTCTTGCAATTTCCTGCGATTTGTCGATCTCAACTATCTGATCCTTCTGTACTTGGCATATGCATACGTATAAAATCATATTCAATAATAATCGAAGAGGAAATCCATTTTACACAATAATCCACAATGGAAATTCAATCTACATTGAATTAATAAATCACGCGTAAATTCATGTTTCAAAATCATCTTGTGATAATAAATAATTTAATATCCAGATGGATATTGAATTATTTACTTTTGAATGTATAATTCTTTTTACGCAAAATTGTACAACTTCTGTAGAATTATAATTTTTATATGGAATATTACAATTATAATTCAATTATGTAAAACAACAGTCAAGTTTTCTTCCTTTGTTTGAGGGACTCTTTATTCGTTTCACTTTACATCATCTCTCTTTATTCAGTTGTATTACAGCAACTCGGCAATATTTGCTTGAAAATCGTACTTTTTCCTTGAGAGAAAATGGATTTAAATACAGGGAAGAAACGGAGAAAAGATGATTTATTATTACTTGGCTTGGAGCGAAGCAGTTGAAAGCCATTGTAAAATATTGCGAGGAAAAGTTCGGGGAAAGTTTAAATAATGCAACGGTTTGTTAGCAAACTTTTATCAACTTACAGAAAACCACTCTTTTATTGTGAAGACACGCACCGAGAAAAGGAGCTAAATCCAATCAACTAAATATATTTCACATCTCTCGTCTCTATATCACTTTACTTTTCTTATTATGATCAAAATTTTTCAATATAAATCCACTTAAATTTTATTAACATTTGCAATTATGATCAGCGCGTTTAATTTCTCGTTTTTGCAAACCTTTTGCTAGTACACAAGATAATTACAAAATTTATAATTTTTTAAATGAAGAAACTTTTAATCCCTTGTTTAATTTCAGAAATCTCCATAAGTTTCGTAAAATTCTTTAAAATCCCTTTAATATCCTTCAAAATTCTTAAAATTACTTAATATCCTATAAAATGTTGTAAGATCCTTTAAAATTATTTAAACCCCTGAAATGTCATGAAATCTATTAAAATTCCTGACAATTCAATAGAATTTCGTAAAACCCCTTGAAGTCCTTGATTTTAAGTCTTCTCGAGGAATTTTGAGGAATTTTGAAATTCAAAAAGGATTCTGAGAATTTTAAAGGATTTTAAATTTAATTTTATGAAATTCCTTTAAGTTTCGTAAAATTACTTGAGATTACTTAAAATTTCTCAAAAGCCCATTAAGTTTCTTCTCTTAAAATTGCTTAAAGTAAAAGTCCTTAAAATTTCTTATTATCATAAAATATCTTAAAATCCCTTAAAATTACTTAGAATCCACAAAAATATCATCAAATCCTACAAAGTTACTTAAAATCTCATGAAGTCTCTTGAAATTCCTAAAAATCCAATGAAATATCGTAAATCCTTTGAAATTTGTTATCAATAAAATATTAAATCACTGAAAAAAATATCCAATAAAATATCGTAAAATCCCTTAAAATTACTTAAAATTCCTTGAAAGTTCTTAAAATAATTTAATATCCTCTAAAATATCTTACAAGTATTTAGAATTCCATGAAATTCCTCAAAATCCTTTGAAATTTGATAAGATTCCTCGAAATACTGTGAAATCAATTAATATTTTTGAAATCTCAATAAAATTCGAAAAACCTTTTAAATTCCTTGACATTATTCGTAGTTCCATTAAATCTCATTAAGTCCATTAAAATACCTTAAAATCCAGTGAAATTTCGTAAAATTCCTAAACATCTCTTTAAAATTTCTCAATTTACTGGATTAAAGACATCCAGAAGGATTACAAAATATTTATCGAATCAACAGAATTTATCCAATGCTTTTAGTTTTGTCGTGTTTTTATAACTACTCTTGCTTTATAAAAAGAAGTATATAAAGGTTTATAAAAGGGTAGCTTTTAGAACAGATTTGTAAGCTGTACAGTTTATATCTGGAGTATAACGTTATTATGCTCACCATTAACCCACAACCCGGATTACGACACAGATTTTAGGACTCCGCTTAGAATTGTTCTACAAACCACATATGACTCGCAAATGCTTTTTAGCACTCTCGTTAACAAAAATAGGTCATCAGTAAAAAAAAAAAAGTCAATTTATAAAAGAAAAATGTTAAAATACTTTTAAATATTTTCTAAGAGAAAATTTGTTTTGATGTAGATTTTAAACAAATTAGCAATTATGATCCGCACGATTAATTTCTCGTTTTTGCAAACCTTCTGCTAGTAGAAAAAATAATTGCGAATTTTTAACTCTTGAACTATAATTTGGTAAAATTCCTTTAAATTTCTCAAATTCAGTTGATATTTCTTAAAATTACTCAAAGTCCCATGAAATCTGATTAAATCACTTAAAGTTGCTGAAAATCCACTGAAATTTCGTAAAATCCCTAGAATTCCTTCAACGTCCTTAAAATGACTAAAAATATCATAAAATATCGTAAAATCCCTTAAAATTATTTAAAATCTCATGAAATTTCTTAAAATTTCTGACAATTCAATGAAATCTCGTAAAATCTCTCAAATTCCTTAAAAGACCTTAAAGTTACTAAATATCCCTAAAATACTGTAAAATCCCATGAAGGTCCTCAAAATAAGTTAATATCTTACAAGTATTTAAAATTCATGAAATTGAAGTTTCAAACGTTCACGTCAAACCCTCTAAAAAGAAATTCTATTCCTTTTTCCATACTCCCCAAAATAAATTGTCCAAATTATGCTTCTTTTTCAGTCACTAGAGTGGTGTTACCCTTTAATCCATCTAATTGAAATTTTATCATTAATTAAGTGAAAATAAAAATTCAAAAATTTTGATACTACTAACCACAAATGAAAAAAAAAATTTCTTTGGATTATCGTATCTGACTTTATTGACAAGTCAGACTTTTTGTTTGGATCTGGCGACCGATTTAATAGTCCTTTCAAAAAACCAGTAAATATTACATTAGAAAGTATTATCATGGACAATGGGAATAACGAAAAGAATCAGGCGCCGGGGAATCGAACCCGGGCCCGTCTTAGCTTTTCAGCGTCGAACATTAACGCATAGCCATGCTAAATAGACGTTGGTAATGGAAGGAGGACATAGCCGTTGAAATTTATTGAAATTCCTAGAAACATCTTAAAATTCCATAAAATTGCTTCAAATTTGTTAATATTTCATGAGATCCTGAATTTTCATGAATCTTTTTAAAATTCCTAAAAATCTCTTAAAATTTCCTATAATCCTTCAAAATTCCATAAAAAATTTTCAACTATACAATATTTAAAATTCCATGAAATCGTTTACAATTATTTTACAAAATCGTTTACGAATCATAAAAATCTCGTGCATTTCTTTAAAATTTCCTAAAGTGCATTAAAATCTTTAAAAAAATCTTTAAATAAAATATCTCACAAAATCTTTTAAAAATAAAAAATGACTTGAAATTTTTTTTTTTCAATTCTATGAGGATTATTAAAATTTCTTAAAATCATTTCTAAAATGTCAAAATTACTTTTAATTTTTACAAGCTTTTTAAAATCCTTTAGAATTCCACGAAAAACTTTAAAATACCTTAAAATACGTAAAGATTTCTTCAAATTATTGAAAGCCTCTTGAAATTCTCGTATAAGTCTTTTAAAAAATCACTTCACATTATTAAAAATTCGAAAAAATCTCTCGAATTCACATCAAATTCTGAAAAGATCTCTTAAAATTCATTGAATTTCTTGACATTCCTAGAAAAGTTTTAAAATTCGACGAAATCCCTTTATATTTCTTAATTTCGTTAAACTATTGGAAACCTATTGAAATTTCTTAAAATTCGCTGAAATCGTTGAAATTCCTATAAACATATTTAAATATCTTAAAATTCCACTACAATATTTAAAATTAGTTGAAATCCTTTACAATTACTTTACAAATCATAAAAATCTCGTGAAATTTTTTTTAATTCCCTAAAGTGCTTTATTAAAATTGCTAAAAAAAAAAGTTTTGAAAAAAATTTCACCAAGTCTTTTAAAAATCCAGAATAACTTGAGATTTTTTTAAATTCTATGAGGACTATTAAAATTCAATAAAATGATTTTTAAAATGTCAAAATTACTTCATATTTTTTCAAGCTTCTTAATATCCTTTAACAAACCACGAAAAAACTTTAAAATTCCTTAAACTTCCACAAAATCTTTTATAAATCATAAAAATTTCGTGAAGTTCTTTAAAATCTCAAAATTATATGAAATCTTATGAAATTTATTTCAATTTCGCAACATCAATTGATATTTCTTCAAATTACTTAAAATTACTGAAAATTCTTTAAAATTCTTGAAAATCCAATATATTCTCACCAAATCCTTTACTGAAAATAAATGTCCTTAAAATTACTTAAAATCCCATAAAATCTTATAAAATTCCTTGTAATTTCTGAAAATCCAATGAAATCTCGTAAATGCCTTAAATTCTCTTAGATCATTAAATAACAATAGTCTCCAATTTTTTGCAAATATAAAAAAAAAATTCTAAAACTTACTCTTGAGAAGTCCATCTACCACATTTTTACCTCAAAAGATTACGAAACTTACCTGTAACAAAAAATAAATAATTTCATGAATAAAATTGAAATTTTAGATATACATAATATAATAATAATAGTAATAGATAATAATATAATAATAGATATAATATACTCTTAAAAATTTCTCAAATTACTTAAAATTCCATAAAATATATATAGTCAAATCCCTTAAAATTACTTTTTCCAAAAAAATTGTGGGATTGGAAAAATTAAGGAATTTCAAAAGTATGGAAAATAATTCAGAGATTTTAATTTATGAAATATAAAAATTTGTAATTCCTAGTCTAATTCCACAACATATCCATCGTTAAATATTTTAAGAATTCTCAAAATCCCACAATCTATTAAAATTGCTAAAAATCCAAAGGAATTTCGTAAAATGTCTTGAATCTCTTAAAAATCCTTAAATCTATTTAATATCCTTTAAAATATCTGAAAATCCTGAAAATATCGTTAAATACTTTAAATTACCTGAAAATCCAATAAAAACTCTTTATCAGATTTTTAGATTCTTTAAATTTCTTTAGATTCTATAAAACCCCCATAACTGGTAAAACCCCATAAAATTTCTGAAAGTCCGAATAAATTTAATAAAATACCTTGAAATTCCGTGAAATCCTTTAATATTTCTAAAATTTCAATAAATTTTCTAAAATTCCTATTCTCTCTCTTAATAATCTTCTTGAAAAGGAAAATAGTCTGAAGATTGTTTTCAAATTTGATACATTCAGACAATTCGCTCAGTTTCTAAACCAATCAGATTTTCAACAACAATATGTTCCATATATTGGCAAAATTTCTTTTTTAACATAGGAATAACAAGAATTATTGTATTATTGAGGAATATCACCTCAAAGAATGGAAACACAATAGAATTTCTCAATAACGGATGCAGAATTAATAAAGAAAGACTTCAAGTCTTGACGAACTAAACCGATATGTCTCGCAACCTGGGTTCTATTAGAGTTTCCAAGAGTAAGTTGACAGGTTATCTGATAAATGCTTGCGAAATTAATTAGCTAATTAATTAAGACGTCTTGAGTAAAGCGTTTCAAGAGACGCTTTTATACTTCCAAAGTCTGACCCCTCTGATAAAGTATTTGTTGGACAAAATTCGCTCAAACTTTCTCACAATCCGCGACGAGAAATTTATTATGAATTAAATTCAAATATTTAATAATATATCCAGCAGATATAAATCTACAAATTTTTGTTTAGATTCAACAAATTTTTTTTTATAAGTATATCCATATGAATAAACCATTTTTCTAATTAATAATTGTTATTAAGGCATTTATTTTTATGTTTGAAAGATTTTATCTGTAGAATTTACAGATAATTTTATCTGCAGAATTTACAGATTTTATCTGCAAACTTTACAAATTTCTATGTAGTTCAACAGATTCAATCTTTTAAATTTATTTTTTATTTTATAATACAATGTAGATAAAAAAACTGCTTTAATTAATGTTATCATCGATTTTAATTTTAACTCTAATTATAATCTTTTTAAAAAATACCTCATGTGACCTACTGTGACCTTTTGAATTGTTAATAGAATTTGAATGGAAAAATTTTTGTCTTATTTTTGACACATATATAACTATTTGCTCATATATAGAATTGGATAAATATTTTTACCCTGTTTTGATGTAAGTTGTATATGGTTTACTTCTGGAAATTCAGTTTGGCTTTTGGATTTTTATTAACAGAGATATCCTTTTAAATATTATTACCTTCGCGAGTGCTCGCGTTTTTACGGTATAGTAATGAAGCACATACACACACGGTCGTAAATCCGAGCCGTAACATTTTATATTTCCAGTTGAATTGTGTTCAGAGCGCAACTTGCCTTCTGCTTTTAGTAAAATCACGTTCGCGAAAAAAATTGCTCCTTCTGCTACGAGAGAATTTTATTGTCCTTCATCCTCTTTTACTTCTCATTGCCAAGCATCGCTAGAAATGTGTAACTCGTTCATAGTCGATTCCTTTATTTCATTTTATTTTCTTTTTTAATTATTTTTTTAATTTTACTATAGCAATCATCATCCACGCGCTCTGCGCACGATTATTTTCTCATTTTTGCACACCTTTTGCTAGTAGAAAAAATAATTGAGAATTTTTACTTCTTGAAATATAAAATCTTGTAATATTTTATCTAATTTCAGGAATTTTCATGAAATTTATCAAATTCCTTAAAATATCTATATTATCCTTGAAAATTTGGTGAAATTCTTTTAAATTTCGTAAATTCACTTGATATTTCTTAAAATTACTTAAAATTACTGAAAGTCGGATGATAGTCTCGTTAAAGCTCTTAAAATTTCTGAAAAATCACTGTAATTTTGTAAAATCTATTGGATCCATTCAAATTCTTTCAAATTACTCGAAATCCCATAAAACATTATAAAATCCCTTAGAATTAATTAAAATTTCATTAAATATAGACAAATCCCTTAAAGTTATTTAAAATCCTGTGAAATTTCATGAAATCCCTTAAAATTCCTGACAATCCTATGAATTGTCGTAAAATTCCCGTACAATATAAAATCTGGTGAAATTCCCTAAAATTCATTGAAATTATTTTAAATCTCATAAAGTCTCATTATATCTCTTAAAATTACACAAAATTCCATTAAATCAAGTTAAATCCGTTAAAATTCCTGAAAATCCAATAAGTATAATATCACCAAATCCTTAAAAATTTCTGAAAATAAATGTTCTTCAAATTACTTAATATCTTAAAGTTGCTTAAAATTACTTAGAATCTCCCAAAATATCATCAAATTCCATAAAATTACTTAAAATACCATGAAAACTCGTAAATTTCTTTGAATCTCTTAAGTTGTTAAAATTACTTAATATCCTATAAAACATTGTAAAACCTCTGAAAATTACTTAAAATTACTAAAACATCGTAAAATCCCTTTGAAAGTCCTCAAAATAAGTTAATTTAATCCCGTAAAATATCTTACAAGTACCTATTTAAAATTCCATAAAATCCCTTAAAATCCCTTGCATTCCTTGAAAGTCCTTAAAATTACTAAATATCGTAAAATCCCTTGAAATTATTAAAAATCCAATGAAATGTGATGAAATTCCAGACAATTTAATGTAATCCCTTTGTTACGTCCTACCTAATATTTATTTACTAACCGACCTACCTGGCAACAGACTCGATTTCTTTATAACTAATTCCCTCGTTTTAGTCCACAACTTAATGGGAATCTGGGAACGAGGACAAGCCAAATGAAAGAAAGGTTTTTAAAAGAATGTATATAATTTATTAATTTTGATTATTATTATATTTTAACATATATATATTTCGAAGATGACCCTTACGAAAAGCTAAAATGAGCCTAAGTTGAGTCCTGAATGACTGGGCTTACCGGTGATGTTCCTTTTGATGTGTACTGGTAATCCTTTAATTATCCTAGTCGTGTCACTGGATTTCCTTTCTTTTGTCACTTCCTCCACTTATTTGAACACTGGGTCGAATTGTTGCCTTCACGATTCGACACTTCACACACATTCACCGTAGTAGATCTGCACCCTTCGCTTTTTAAAATGAAACTCGAGTACACTGATGACTGGACCTTTAACC
>UCOH01004753.1:0-15516 GCA_900474275.1 Synergus japonicus | reverse complement strand
GTGTAGCAGTGTAGCAGTGTAGCAGTGTAGCAGTGTAGCAGTGTAGCAGTGTAGCAGTGTAGCAGTATAGTAGTGTAGCAGTGTAGCAGTGTAGCAGTGTAGCAGTGTAGCAGTGTAGCAGTATAGCAGTATAGCAGTATAGCAGTATAGCAGTAGCAGTAGCAGTAGTAGTAGCAGTAGCAGCAGCAGCAGCAGCAGCAGCAGCGGGTCATGGTTGGAGGGGAGGATAGGGGCGCTGGGGGTCGCAAAAATAATGGTGGAACATTCGTTCGAGCGGCGCAGGGAATATATGTGGAGTACCAGTGGAGGGGAGAATTTCGGCAATACACAGGCGCAGAGGAGCACCACGAGTAAGTTTGGCAAAACAAGGGAAGGGGTAAGGGTGGGATGATGAAGGGAGTGAAGAGTGTTGGCGGTGGCCGCGCTCTGACGGTAGAAGGAGGTGTGAGGGTGTGTGTGGAGGGATAGCAGGGGGAGAGGGGAGGCTCAAGGTCGCCATGGGACCGCACGCGCGCCTTCACTCTTACACACTCTTTTTTTTCCTATCTCACACACAGATGCGTCGTACTACGTATTGCACTCGTAACACATATATAGCACTCGCAATACACCTACCTACAAGCACTCGCGCTGCCGTAATATCGTACAAACATTATGTCGTAACACTCACTCACAGACGATCGTTGCACGTATTCAGTGCAGTATTTGCGCGCTAGAGGAACAATTTTTATCTTTCTCTCGACAATAAATTTGGACCTTCACAGCGGCGCCAGGAAGCGCGTGTGTGGGTGTCCACTTCCATGGTAAAAATTCGTACAATCGATGCTGCAACACGGCATGTCCGGGAGGGGGGAAGTTTAGTGGTAAGAGAAGTTTGCTTAACTCGGAGCTCCTTTTAAGTGTTTGAATTATAAACGCAATTACCGGCTTAATAATAATTGGTATACAATTATCTAAAAATAAAAGTAAATTTAGTAATTCTACCGTACAAGTTATAAAGATACTTATGTCTGTTTAGCTTCGAGTATGAAAAATGAAAACGCATTTGCATTGAAAAATAATTTTCATCACAAAATTACAACATAAGTGTCCTTTTAACTTGTACGGCAGAATTGTCTTCCTCGATTCGCAAGGGTTTTTATTTTCTTTTCCATTAGACTTTAAGGGCATGTGTTACTTACCCGATCCCTACCTTACCGACATTATTTTTACAAAAATTTAAGACCAGACAAACATACATTAGCATATTTTCTTTAATTTTAGAAATTTTCAATTTGATATCTGTATAAATGTAGACGTAGCGTTACACAGAAAAAAATTTCGGTAAGGTAGGGATCGGGTAAGTAATACATGCGCTTAACTGTGACAAAATCTGATTATGTTAAAGGTTGATTCAAGACGTAAAGTCGAAATTCAAATATCTTCATTTTTTTACTCAACGAATCAGAACTCTCATATCGAGCTAGAAATTTACCCCCTCCACGACTTTATAGAAAAAAGACAATTTGTAAAATATAATTTGACAAACTTTTGAAATTACTTACTCTTTTTAAGTATTTTCTTGAACTATATAAGAGAATTTTCCCACAGTATTTTTAATAAATTATTTTTTTTTTCGATAAAATAGTACTGCAACTAACTGTATTAGAATTGAATGTATTTTTGCTCTACAGATGCAATCTTTTTATAAATGCGTTGTTTAGTTTTAAAATTTGTCGGGTAAAATGAAGTGTTTGAAAACTAACTTGAGGAACTTAGTTTCCTCATTTTATGCGAAAATTATTAAACCTAAACATTTTATCGCTGTGTGTAAATAATTATACTTGAGATATCAGTACCATTACAGAGCAAAATAATATCTACTTATATAATATTTTTAGAGGCTTTGACCAAATTAATTTAAAATATCAAAATAATTAATAGAAAAACATTTTTTCAACTTTAAAATGCTTTCGTAAAAATAGAGTGAAAAGTAACTAATAGAGTACGCAAAATCGAGATGTGTGAAGCATACTTTTTATTCTCTTTGCTTATTTATTTCTCGAGCTGTTTTTGGACTCGTGAATATAGTGATAGCGATAACGAAACTGCAACGCGAAATTTGAAGGACGCCACGCGAAGTGAGGCCCGGCGAGAAATGATGCGACGCCCCCTCTCCATGGTGGTGATGCAATAACACATTGTGTAATATTTATTTGATGCAGCAGCAGGAAAAGAACCACGAAAAAAGCAACAAGCTCGTGTGAAAAAGCAAGAATATGCTGCAAAATAAATTCTAGCATTTAGACTATAAATATTTAAGACTTTATTGCATTTTTATCATGATTGATTCTTTATATCAATGATTCTTTATATTTTAAAAAGAAGTCAGGTAATGTTCGAGAGATTTCATAAATAATTACACTGTGATTTTAATGTGATAGTGATTTTTCTAGAAACATCAAGCGATTTTTAATCAATTTCAACAGGTGATATTTAGAGATTTAAGGCGATTTTTTTGTGTGTCGAAAAGATTTATGGTGATGATTTTCGTGTGATTTCCAAGCATGTAAAGGCGCGTTATTTGAACATAATTTTAAGGAGTTTGGAGTGATTCAAGTAATTGCAGGTGATTGCAGTCATTGTAATTGATTGTCTTAAGATTGACATTTGTCAATTTTTGTCTCTTATGAAAAGTAGGGTGATTCCTGAATGATTTCGTGTGATTTCAACTGTCACATTATTATTTTAAGGTGACTGGATTAGTATTGAAATTTATTTAAATCGAACCAAATCTGAATTTAAAGTGATTACAACACTGAAAAAACTCTATGGTGACAACTAAAGAAATAGTGAAATATCGTATAACTAATAATTTGCGGTTGCCACAACTACGATTGTGAAAATTATTAATTAAACGCCAATTAATAATTTTGAAGTGTAAACAATTTTTTTAATATTAAAAAGTATATTTAATTTTTTTCATTCTTTCCTATTCTTTTCTATTCTTTTATATTCTTTTATTCACGTCGATTCTTCAAGGTCGTCACAAGATTCAATTTTTTCATTTTGCTGACTTTTCTCTGACTTTCAGACAAATTTCCTTGCCAGAAAAGTATTAAAAATGCGAACAAATTTTCAGTAAAAATACTATTGAAAGTTTTTTAAAATTTCGTACAATATCAGTTTAAATATCTCTCCAAGTTTAAAATCACTTCTTCACAATACTTAAAATCCGTAAAAATCTGTCAAATTCACGAAAACCCTGCACGAAGAAAACAAAGTTGTTGATTATAACCAACTTTTCGCTGAAAATAGCCAAGCAAGACTGTTAATATAGCACCTTCAAACTACCTTTGTAAAATTTAACAGAGTCGTATTGGCTAAAATACTTGATTGAAATTAGCAACCAACTTTGTTACGGTAGCCAAGTACTCGATTCCGACAACCATTTAATGTGTTATTTTTTGCCATTTTATCTTTAACCGTTCTAGCTTGGCTGTAATAAGCATACACCATGATTATTTATTTACAACAATAACTATGTTAATTTTAAATGGTATTTTTTAACCCAGCATTTTGAGCTGCTGGGTTAAAATAAATTAATAATCAAACTTATTTCAAATCCTTTTTAATTTCTCAAATAACTTGAAAATCTTTTAAAATTTCTAAAAATCTCTTAAAATATTTAAAAATTCCACGAGGAACTTTAATATCTCTTAAATTGTATCAAACTGTCTCTTCAAGTCATTGGAAACTTATTTAAATCCCTTGAAATTCATTGAAATCTTTTGAAATTCCTAGAAACAATTTTTAAATTTCTTAACATTTCTCTATAATATTTAAAATCCTATAAAATGTCATAAACTCTTGAAAATCTATTAAAATTCCACGAAATCCTTTATAATTTCACAAAATTTTTTAGGAATCATGAAAATCTTGTGAAATCCTTTAAAATTTTGGGAATTTTTAGTATTTTTCACGACTTTGATCAGATTTTAATTGGACTTCCAGGTACTTTTATTACTTTTAAACTATGTATTTTATGGGATTTAAATAAGGAATTAAAAACTTTAAAGAGAATTTTATTCAGGAATTTCAAAAGCTTTTTATGATTTTTAAAAGATTTTGGAGAATTTTCAAAGATTTCGAAGGTTTTCGTCAAATTTTAAGGATTTTCAAAAAATATTTCTAATTTGTAAAAGATTTTGTAATATTTTTAAGGATTTCATGGAGTTTGATAAGATTTCTATGTAATATTTTTAAGGGATATAAAAGATATAAAGAGATTTTAAATGTTACCGTGAAATTTTAAGAATTTTTCTGGGCATTTTAAGAGATTTTAAAGTTTGTCATAGATTTTCAAAGCTTGCATTAGTTCTTATTATGTACAAGTTGTTTTTGATTGTTTGCAGATGAATGTATGATTTGAACTAATTTCACGTGATTGCAAGGAGCGACTGCAGTGATTTCGTAGATATTGTAATTGAATTTCGAGTGCTTTCAAATGATTCTATAGTTTGATTGTATAATATAAAATCGGTACACAACTCTCTCTAGATTAATTTATCCCTCGCTTAAGATCCAAACCAAGATATTCATTGTTAATTAAGAAAAAAAAAAGGTCTGAAAAGCATTGTAAAAACTTTAAAGCTTTTCCCACCACCGTTTATTTGACTGATGAATGCAAAAGAGAATGGTAACCTGGAGGTGGAGTGGTGAAAGGAGAAAGAAAAAAAAAAGAGAGTAAGGAAAGAAAGAGGAAGGAAGGGAGGAAAATGTTGGAGGTAGGAGAAAGAACGTGAAGGTTTCTAACAGAAACCAAGGGTGGATGATAACGTCGACATTGAAACTGAATTTGGTGAAGGGACAGGCAGACGCCGCGCCGCGTCGCGCCGCGCCGCGCCGGCCGGGCCCGGGATGGAGTCAATACTGCAATGCGCTCGCCACCCTAACCCATCATTCCCTCTTTCTCTCTTTCTCTCTGTCCTCCTCTCTGCAAAACCCCTGCACAAACCTCTTGCCTTCATTTCAAATGAAACGAGTCCTGCGCGAATCCCGGATTTAGAATTGACAGAGGGTGGTTTCTGAAGGGCGGGCTAGAAGAAGGGAGGACGAGGAGCGTTGCGAAAACGCAATGAAAATCCCACCAAAGGGTTAGCGTCGTCAAGTTTCGATAAAAACGTCGCATTCAAATGAGAAACCATCGATTTTCGCATAAAAAGAGTTTTTCTCGAAATATTTCTTCTATAATACTAGCATAGCAGACCAACAGGCGCGCTACGCGTACAATTATTTATTAACAACAAGAACGAACCGCGCACGCATTTACGTTCTTTTTCAATATTAGGTATATAATTCATTGTATTTTATTTCTCTAATCTCTTAAAATCTATGTTAAATTTCGTGAAAATCTCGTAAAATTTTCAGAAACTTCTTAAGATTAGCTTTTAAATTCAATGATAATATATCAGATCCCTTTTATATCCTATAAAATCCATTAAAAGTATTAGAAATATCTTCAAATTCCATGAAATCCTTAAAAATTCCAAAAAAATTTTTCAAGCTTATAAATCTCCTGAAATCCACGTTAAAATTCATGAAAATCTCGAAAAATTTCCTAGAAACCTTTTGAAATTCCATGACAAACTTTAAAATTCTCCCAAATTCTTTTAAATGTCAAAAAAATCTCTCGAAATCACTTAAAATTATTAGAAATCTCATAAAATTCCTTAAAACCTCATAAAACTCTTACGAAGCTTTTAAAATCCTTTAAATTTCACGAAATATCCTAAAATCCCATACAATTCTACAAAATCGTTTTAATATTCTAAAAATCTCTTGAATTTCGTCAAAATAATTTAAAAATCGTTAAAAATGCACATAAAAACCTTAAAAATCATTAATCTCTTGAAATCCATGTTAAAATTAGTGAAAATCTCTAAAAATTTCTAGCAACCTCTGGAAATTTCTCAATGCTTAAAATCTCCTAAAATCATTAAGGGGTTTTTTTACGAATTTTTTTGGAAAGGACGGTAAATTTTTTTAAGAACAAACCACTACGCATCCATTTGTACATGTTTCAAGATATTTTATCTCAAATTGGACTGAAAAATATTGACGTCTACGGGCACTACGCCCGTTGAGCCAAAACACCTTTTTTCAAACACCCTTCGCGGTCTCCATGATAAATCAAAAATGGATCAACTGCAATCAATCTAACCAAGAGCTTTCTTTAGTTTATATAATTTTACTCTACTTGGACGGAAGATTTGTCAAAATAAGTATTTTTGTAAAAATGGTGAAGAATTTTCGAAAAAAATCGATTTTTAGGGGTATGAAAATTCAGTTTTTTCAGTCCCAAAAGAAAGTTTTCTTTCAAATAGGAATTCCTTCGTCCAAATATGAGATAATATTGTTATAAAGTAGTCTGAAAAAAATTAGATTGATAGGTGATGACATGGTTTTTGAGAAATCGTTGACACCGCAATGGTCCTTTTTGAAAAATCACATTCCGAGATAATCGCATTTAAAGTTTTGAATACTTGTAGGTAGCGCGCTGTTGATAGCTGTAACTTAGATTCTAGTGCTCAAATCTCTATCAAATTTAGAGAAAATAATCTTAAAAGAATGTGCTTTAAGAAAATTTTTGATTTTTTCGACCAACATAAGTAATATATAATAACCAATATATAACCTCTTAAAGATTTCAACAAATTCCATGAAATCCTTAAAAATATTACAAAATCTTTTATAAATTAGAAATATTTTTTGAAAACACTTAAAATTTAACCTAAACCTTGGAAATCTTTGTAAATTCTACAAAATCTTTTAAAAATTATAAAAAGCTTTTGAAATTCCTGAATAAAATTCCCTATAAAGTTTCAAATTGCTTATTTAAATCATGCATATTTTAAAAGTCATAAAAGTACCTTGAAGTCCGATTGAAATATGATGAAAATCGTGAAAAATTCTAAAAATTCCCAGAAACTTCTTGAAATTCTTTAAAATTCTACGATAACATTTACAATCCCATTATCTCACATGAAACCTTTGAAAATTCCATAGAATTCCCTTCCAATTCCTACATTTTCAATGTATTTCGAGTTAGATTTTTTTTTATTTTTTATTTTTTAAATTAGATTTCTTACAATTTCAAATCATTCAGTAAAATCAATGAAATTTGCTGATTCAAATTTAGAGAGTATAGGGTTGAAACAACACTTTTAACCGAGATTTTAGGGACATTTCGTTACATGACTTTTTTTTAGAGAGGTACTTCAAGAGATTTCATAAGACTGAAGTTTTTAACGTTTACGTCAACGAAAAGTTATTTCTTTGTAAAAACGACGAGACCTAAAATCTGATTGCTTCAAATGGTTCCATTCGGTGTCAAAAGACACGCAAAACTGTTTCAATTCCCTACCCCACCAGGATCACCCCGAAATCATCCCCCAAGTAGAAAAAAAAAATCATAGCAATTCCCCTACCTTCAAGACTTAAAATTTTATTCTTTGAAATAGTTCCATTTAATTAATGCCCACGCGGAAGTTCAAAATAGTTTTATCCATCTCATCCGCTACGTTCACCCTCAAAATCAACCACTAGCACAGAAAAAAAATCATTAAAAATTCGCAAAATTCCAGCCTTCAAATTTTATCATTTGAAATGGTTTCATATGATGCGAACGTCAGAGGTTGATTCTTATAGTGAACCTAGCGCGGGTTAGGTGGATGAGATTGTTTTGGACTTTTTTTTTCATTAAATGGACCAATTTGGAATGATAAAATTTTAGGTCTCGAAGTTAGGGGAGTTATAATAATTTTTTTGTACTTATTTTGAATTCAGTTTGAAATCAATTTTCAGAAATGTATAAAAATCTTTAAAACTTTTTGAAATTATGCTAAATCACCTAAAATTCGTAATGCTGCTTTAAATAAATTTTCATTTCCTAAAATTTTTGGAAATATCTTGCAAATTTTATAATTTTTTTTTAAATTCTCGAATTTTTCTAAAATCCTTCAAAATTTATTTTAAATTCTTAAAATAATTTGAAATCTTTTCTAACATTTCTTTTAATTCGTTTCTCGAATTCATATCAACTTCATTTCATAGAAAGATTACTTTTTTTTTATAGAACTTTCTAAATAAAAAAACTTTAAAGCTCAAGTGATGACAAAATTAAATACGAGACGGCTTTCTACGAGAAAGTGCATACAATTTTTTTCATGACTAATTAATAATCTGTATAAGAAATTTGCCAAACATCTGAAATTATTGATTTTAAATAAGAGACTGAACAAATATAAATTGTAGATTTAAATACATTTCTTCTATTTTTCTTGGAATATTGTATAATTTAAGTAACACTCAATTAAAATTTGTCATAACGTCTAAAATATAAATATCCTTTCTAAAACAGTGGTGTAACAAAATGTGTTGAAAATTTCACATACATTGTTATTGCAAACCTGATTGGCTTTTTAATGACTTTAAATAGTAAAAAGAAAATCAAAATAATTTTTAAAAATTCTACAAAATTTTTTTTAAAATCAGAAAAATGTCTTGAAATTCCTTGAAATTAATAGAAATCTCATAAATTAAATACCATGAAATCTTTTAAAATTTCTTAAATCCTAAAAATTTAAGGATAACTTTCAAAATCGTTTCAAATTCATCGAAATCTTTTGAGCAGTGTTGGGTAGTAACTTGTTACAAGTAACTAAGTTACTAAAAAAGTTACGTTATTTGTAACTTTTAGGGTAACTTAGTTACGATTTTTGCAGTAACTTGTAACTTAATTTGAGTTACTTTGAAGTTACTTTGTGTTTTTTTATATCTCTTTTTATGGTCAACTTTACATTTTTTTTTCTAACAAAAAAGAAATAAATTAAAGATTCTAATTTGAAAATCGTTTTTTTTTTTTAAGCAATATTTTGATGAATTATTAATATTACATTAATTATTTTTATTTTTAAATTAAAAAATTAAGGAAGCAAAAAAAGTAATTTTTTAGGTAACTTGAAGTTACTTGTCTAATAACTGTAACTTGGTTATTTTTTTTCGTTAAGTAACGTAACATTAACTAGTTACTCAAAAAAAAAGTAACTTACCCAACACTCCTTTTGAGTCAATAATCTTTTCGAATCTCTCAATGAAATTACCCGAAAAACTTTAAAATCCTACAAAATTCTTCAAAATTCCTAGAAACTTTTGAAAATTCCTTAAAATACTACGATAATATTCCCTTTATATATTTTTAAAATCATTAATAATTAACTTATTTTGAAGACTTTTAAGAGATTTCATGTCATTTGATGGGATTTTAAATAATTTTAAGGGATTTTACAATAATTTATGGGATATTTAGTCATTTTAAGGACTTTTAAGGAATTCAAGGGATTTTACGAAATTTCAGTAGATTTTCAGAAATTTTAAGAGATTTAATCAGATTTCATGGGTCTTTGAGTAATTTTAAGGAATATAAAGTGAATTTACGAAAATTAAAGGAATTTCAAGAAATTTTGAAAGATAAAAAAGGAATTTTAAGAAATTTGATGAGACTTATGGAGAGTCCTGAAATTATAGAAAGAATTACAAAATTTTACATTTCAAGAATTAAAAATTCTAAATTATTTTTTCTACCAGCAAAAGGTGATTTTTAAAAAAAATATTTTGTTTCTTCATCTTAATAGAAATACATAAACTCAAAATAATTACAATTTTATAGAAAAGGTTTAAGATTTTATTAAGATTCATTATATTTGTATTTTCTAAAAAAATATGGTGATTTCACTAGTCCTCACCCTTTTGGAGGTATGTACGTACATATGTGTGAGAACTTGATTCTGAATCTACGCGCAATCTCATAAACGAAAAAAAAAAACTGGTCACTCTCGATAGAAGGTATAGGAAGCAAGAAATATACGCATGGAGCAGGTGGTCGCCCCATTGGTTGCACTCATAGAGAAATTTTCTGGCGCATAGAACACGTGTCACGTGGCAACTAAAAATCGATCGTAGCGTAACCCTGAATGCACTTTCATAGTTCATATTAAACTCTCAGCCTTAGAGGCAAATTACTCTAAAATAAGACTACAACCAAAATATTATCAAATTTTTTTAGAAAAAGGTTTTATAAGAAATAAAATATATTTACCTAAATTTTCAATAAAAAAAAATTATTTAAATTTAATATAATTATTACATTATTGCTAATTAATTAATAAATTAGAGGGTAGGGGGAAAATATAATATAATACAATAATATATTAATAAATAAATAATTAATTAATTTTAAAAGAATTATACAAATTAATCTTGATTGGTTTTCAAATCTTTGAAATAATTAGAATTATCTTGATATATGTATATAATTATTTCGGAACCTCTTGATATTGATAAAAAAGATTTTTGCACTCATTTTGCATATCCTTAAAATTCTATACTTCGAGATTTCAGAATTAGATTTCATTTTAGATTAGAGATTTTTATTAAAATTATAGAAACAGTTATTATGATTGGATTATTTTTGAGTCTAAAATTTAAAAAAGTAGACGAATTAAATTTTATAATACTTCACTAAAAATTATTTCTTTAATTATTTAAAGAACAAAGTTTAGCTGAATTGTTAAGCTTACACAGAATAAAACTTGACAAAACTGCAGACAGCAAAAATTAGGTTTCATAAAGTTTTACTTTTAAATTAGACAAAAACGAGTGATCTAATTTTCGACTGTTTAGAATTTTTAGAGCACAGATATCTTTATACAGACGCTCAGCAGTGCCGGAAGAAATAAATTTTTATACCGTTAGCTGCAGTGATTTGCCTAGCTAGTAGTTTGAAAAAAGAGCCGCATCTCACAAAGCCGAAAGAATCTTGATTTACTGTTATAAAACACTGTCACATGGTTTTCAGATTGAAAGTGTTACTGGCATTTATAATTTTTTATAAAATATTTTAGGAGGACAAAAAATTATAGTTTGTACAGGAAAACTTTCGAACCTTATATTTTTATATAATTATTACTATTTCGATATTTGTAGTTTATAAAACGTTAACAATTATTTTTTTTATTCTCCGACTGATAAACCAGGATACAATTTTCTGGCTCATCTCTAAAATCCACTCTTACTATAAGAAAAACAAAAATATTAAATATCGCATCTTAGAATTTTGATATTTGGCAATTAAAAATCGTAAAAAATCTCCATATTTTTATTCTTGAATAAAAAAAGTCACGTTAATATTTTTGGAATTTCACTTGCTTTAAAGGAACTTCAAGGAAATTTAAGAAGGAATTCAAAAGATTTTAAGGGATTTCTTGCGATTAAAATAAATTTTAAAACATTTGTTTAGAAAATTTAAGAGATTTTGCGGAAGTTTTATATACTAAAAGATTTTTTAAGTGAATTTTGATTTCAAAAGCTTCTTAGGGATTACAGAAGATTTTGTGAAATTTAAAAATATTTCTTTTTCAACAAATTTTTATAAGAGTTTGATAAAGTCATGAAATTAAATTTTATTTAAATAAAAATAGAAAAATTCAAAGTAGATATATGAGTTGAAGTTTCAGACGTCAAGTCTGACGATTTTTTTTTTAATTTATAAAAAATAATAACAAAAAAAAATTTTTCACAATTTTTATTTCAAAATCTTTTAACTGAGTTTAATGAATTTTAAGAAATTTTAAGATATTTCAAGATATTTCAAGAGATTTAAACGAACTTCAGAGAATTTTCATATATTTTAAACGATTTTGAGATATTTACAGAAGATTTAAAAGTTTTTAAAGAATTCAAGTAATTTTAAGGGATTTTAAAGGATTCATTTGACTTACTCATTAGAATAAATTCCTACAAATTTTTTAAAATCTCTTAAAATATTTTAGAATCTGAACATTTTTAAACTCTCTTGAATTCTTTTGAAATCCATAGAAATTCCTTAGAATCACTTATCACTAAAATCTGTTGAAATCCTTTGAAATTCCTTAAAGTCACTTAAAATCTCCATGAAATCCCTTGCAATTTCTTTAAAATCCGTACAACGCTCGGTAAATATCTATACTAGTAAATGAATAAAAATAAAATGATTTTGAGATTTTTTTGATATTCTTAATCCAATAAATGCAAACAAAAAATATTTAAAAATTAAAAAACAAGAAAACATAAATAAAAATATTCGTCAGACTATATATTTGAAACTTCCAACCCAATCATAGATATTGAGTATCACTCATCGATTTGAAATGGATTTCACCATCAGTGCAATATAAATGAATGTTTCAGTGTAAGCAGTCAAAAATATTTGCTTAGAGCGAAACTCTTGAGTCTTGTTATTTGAAAATAAAACGAAATTTTATTGCTTATAGGTATATAAATGCAAGTGAATGGTGACTCTGATTCATTAGAATGTATATTGTATAAATATACAAATTCAAATCTATTAAAAATTGGCAAAAGTTTTTGTCGGAAAAATTATTGAATATATATTAGAAGTTATTTTTCCTAATTTAAAACGTCATAATTTTATTTTCGTCGTTATATTTTACATCCTTTAATGAAATTCTTTATTCTTAATTATTACAAATTATTATTCATTAATAAAATTTTATATAAAGAATATTTTCTTACATTGATCCTTAAGGCCATGTAAGACTTACCCGATCCCTACCTTATCGACATGTTTTTCTCTACAATGCTACGTCTACATTTATTGAGATATCAAATTGAAAATTTATAAAATTGAAGCTAAAGCAAAAACTTTTGGAAAAAATTTTTTTTAATTTTTACGAAAATTTAAGACCAGAGAAATATACCTTAGCATATTTTCTTTAATTTTAGAAATTTCCAATTTGATATCTCAATAAATGCAGCCGTAGCGTTGCAATTTTCAATCCGAAGCCCATTCAAACTCAATCCGAACCTTTAATCCGAATAAATTCGCCAATCCGAGTTAATCATAATTTATTCGAACATTGAATCCGAATAAATCCGGTCAATTCAAATGAATCCGAATTTATACAAATTTTTCGGAATCATTCGCAGTGATTTGGACAGACCGAATTAATTCGTATTGAAAATTCTGATTGACCGGATTCATTCGGATTGAACATTCGGATACAAATTCCGGAATGATTCGCAATTAATTCAATCCGAAGTTTTCGTTTGGGTATTGTTTAAACAGTTACAACTTAGCAACAAATTAATAAAAAGTGTAATAAAACTATTTTCAGAGTAACCGATGTATATACGGTTAAATCTTAATTAATCTTCAAAAGATTATTTTTCTTGTTGCGATTTTACAGTGCTCAAAATCTGTGCAGTTAAATTTCCATTGAATGTAAATACTGAGCTGATATTATTTGTAAATAAAGCAGAAATCATTCTGCCTGGAAGTATACAAATGCAAGTGATAAGCACATATCCAAGTTGAATTCTTATCAACTTAAAATAAATGCAGAATTAAATAAATTTAAAAATTTCGAAAAGCCTATTGGACAATTTTGTTAGGTTCGGAAAAAATATAAAAAAATCCACAATATAGATTTGTAACTATATTTTATTAAACAACAGAAAAAAAAAATTATTTCATTTTTTAAAAAGTTTACAAAATCGGAATTTAAATTCATTTCTATTTAAATTCCCTCAAAATTCTTAGATTCAACAAATTTTAAATTGCCGAAAATTATTTAAATGTAAATTTATGTAAAATAATTTAATAAATATAATTTTTCTATTTTTTATACATTCTTAGATTAACTGAAATTTCACGAATTTAAAAATTGAGAATATTTGAATACATAATTGATTATATTTATAATTTCTATTTAAATTCAGTATAGTATTTTCGGTTATTTCCTAAAAAGCACTTTGAATAAATATTAAGGGTTAAGGGCATGCTCTGCCCCGTGGTTTGTGAAAATTTTTTTTCGAAGTCACCATGGCCAAACGAAATGATATATCGCTTTCAAACTTTGGGATATGGGAAATGAGAAACTAAATTGCGTTTTAAAATTTAATTTGAGTAGTAATTTTGAAAAAAAATCCGATCCCTACCTTACCGACTTAGCTTTTTTTCAAAATTACTACTCAAATTAAATTTTAAAACGCAATTTAGTGTCTCATTTTCCATATCCCAAAGTTTGAAAGCGATATATCATTTCGTTTGGCCGTGGTGACTTCGAAAAAAAATTTTCACAAACCATGGAGCAGAGCATGCCCTTAAAGGTAGAAAAATCTTAACCCAATTATTATTAACTAGAAACAGTATATTTAAATTTTCTCTCTCAAAGCGTTAAATAATAAAAGCTTTCCACTTACGTCGCGTACAATAGTCGATCCACGTGACGTACTTATATAAATTTCCCCCGCAATTTCTAGGGGTAGAAGAGAAAAAGCGAAGGGCTCGAAAAGGAAAGAACAGATCGATGCACCACGCACTGCAACACTTGGTTCTGAACACGAGCAACCCTTAAATCTCTTAAATTATTACTTTTCTTTATTTTGACTCCTTATCTCTTCGAAAATATTGTTCTAGTAAATAAAGTACGTATTTTTTCCGCACTGTCAACAAATCTCAATTAAGAGATGTTCCATTGAGAAGATCCAAAAAATGAGTGCACCAGGTATCCTCCTAATAAGCTTGGGCATGTCATGTCATATAATAACAAAAGTAGTAAACATTGGAAACAATCGTTTAGAGCGATTACCAATTTACCAGTCCCAGCCTCATTCAACTTGGGGAAAACTAGGAAAACAAAGTATTTCCAGGTTTGCGCCGGCACAAACCAAAAAAAAAAAGAAAAAGGAAAAGAAAACTAAAGACTGGATACAGAGTGGGAATAACAACTGGTGGTAACTACTGGACGTACTGGTCAACGTGTTTCAGGCGTAACGAACTAGGAAACCGCGAAATAGAAACTAACCAAGCGAGTGGAACTAGCCCGGCTTCGAGGCCCGATTCAAGTTGAACTGAGAGCTGGCATGACGTCCTAAAGGTTAGGCGTTTTCCTACTACTCTTCAATCTACTCGTCTCTCTCTCTCTCTCTCTCTCTCTCTCTCCCTCGTATTTCAAGGGAACCCCACAGTCCCACTCACTTTCTCTCATTCTCTCTTCCTCCCTTTCTCTTTCTCTTTTAGACTCATTCCCCAATGAATCTCCCTGTTTAGCTGAATTTAGAGAGAGAGAGAGAGAGAGAGAGAGACGAGGTGGTTTAGACTCCTCTCTCTTTCTCACTCCCTTATGCCCTTTCTTTCTTTCCTTCGTTCTTTCTTCCCTTCTTTCTCTTTCGTGCGTAACTTCTACAGCTATATAGCTAGCCTAAAGTTTTAAGACCGCTGGCTCCCCCTACTTCTAATATGTATTTATATGAATACAAATATATATTTATATGTGAAATATGTGTGTGTGTGTGTGTGAAAACAAATGCGTGTCGCAACCATCGCAAGGGCATCGGTTGAAGCCACAAAACACGCAAGGTAGTAATCAGAAGTAAGTGTAGGTATTTTTTATACCAATACTATATATATATATA